>JABFPN010000285.1:0-54399 GCA_022817305.1 Leptoteleia sp. ZL-2020 | reverse complement strand
GGTATTTATGATTGCTATATTAAACAAAACAATGTTTTGATCATAATACTAACAATTCATAGTAAATTATTTCTAAATATATTTCAGTTTTATGTTTCTTGCATATTTAATGAAAAATATTGGTTAATTTTGTGACACAAACAATTTCATTCAAGCGTGATATTTAATGTTATATAAAAATAATTCACTTACTTAAATATTATTTGATTTCCTCAGGAAGGGTTATTTGATAATATGTATTGTCTGAGTAATCTTTCAAACTGGTTAAAAAATTATTATGTATGTATCATTTGTTTTCTTTTTTAATTACATTTTTATTATAAAACGATCAAAAGTGTTATGCTTTATTTTCATTTTACACTGTAGTTTTATATTTTTATATGATTGTTTTATATAAATTTTATGTTCAGTTTATATTATGTTATAGCACAGAATTTTTAATGTATTTTATGTATATAAATATATGTCTACAAATTTATATAAATATAAGTACAATAAATTAGAAAATAAGTAATGAATACAGTATTATTTATTTACAGGCTTTGGATTTGAATAAACCTGTGGATAAGAAATTGTACAAAGCCATTACTCCTACTTGTCATAATTTTAATCAAACAGCAGCTACTGCTAAAAAAGCACCTCTGCTCGTGGGTTTTTCAACTGGACAAATTCACCTGACTGACCCTATTAGCAAAGAAGTGAATAAATATTTTAATGACGAGGTATGCCTTCTTTCATATAATTTTAGTTCCATTGTAATTTCCTTTCAAATATATCCATTGAAAATTTGTTTTTTATATAAATGACATTGTAGAATGAATAACAATTAAGAAAAATATTTAAATTTAATGTTTTCCACAGTATCTTATCTTCCATTTTTTGTTAGAAAAATTGTCTCATATTCAAATTTCTTTTTATTTCTATGTCAAAGTCCTTGTGTATTGATTTCTCACAATTCTAATTTATTAATACGTTTTTTATCAAAAACTGAATACAAAATATATTAAAAAGTGAAAATTTGCCAAAATAAAGAGAGAGAGAGCGTGATTTTTAGCTTAATTTCTTAATTTAACACCATTTGATTTTAATTTCCTCTTGCAGAGACTAATAGATAAAACAAAAGTGACCTGCATAAAGTGGGTACCAGAATCAAGCAACCATTTCTTAGTGTCGCATAGTTCAGGTCAACTGTATGTGTACAATGAGGAATTACCATGTGGCAACACACCGCCGCACTACCAACAATTCAAGTCTGGAGAGGGTTACACCATCCACACTTGCAAAACCAAGTCAACCCGCAATCCATTGTATCGATGGGTAATAGGCGCAGAGGGTTGCTGTATTAATGAATTCGCGTTCAGCCCATGCGGCTCAAACCTCGCGGTAGTTTCGCAAGACGGTTTCCTACGTGTGTTCCAATACAATACAATGGAACTGTTAGGCTCTGCGCGCAGCTACTTTGGCGGCTTCTTATGCGTGTGCTGGTCACCAGACGGTCGCTACGTGGTGGTTGGCGGTGAGGACGACCTCGTTACAATCTGGAGTTTCGTGGAGAAGCGTGTAGTAGCTCGCGGCCAAGGACATCACAGCTGGGTGAGCGTGGTCGCGTTTGACCCGTACACGACTTCATATGGCGAGCACGATCCGGATTTTAGCGGATCGGATGACGAGGGCACGCAGCATAATCATAACCATACGTACGGCGCCGCGTCAAATCGTAACTCTAATGGCTCAGAGTTGCGAGTGTCCGGTACTTGTTACCGACTAGGCAGCGTGTCGCAGGACACTCAGCTCTGTCTCTGGGACATCACCGAAGATGTGCTGCGGCAGCCGGTATGCGCGAAACAGCGCACGTCCGCGGCATTCGCATCTTCTGGCTCGTTCGCCAGCGGCAACGGTACTGCCAATCATATTGCTAAGCACAATAGCACCAACAGCACCGTGGCCAAGGAGAACAGCCAAGGTAACAACGAGAACAATGGTGGCGGTGGTGGCGCCACTGCCGCCGTATCGACCGTCAATTCGCTCACGCAGAGGCTTGTCGGCCTAGGATTCGGTGGCGAACGAAACAAAACCGATAACCACAAACGCAATTTCAGCCTGACGATACGTGGCACTGCACTGGCAAACAACGCCGCCGTGCAGAGCATTACCGGCGACAAAAATGCCAGCGGGGCTGGCGTCGTCAGCAATTCGAATGGTGGCAATGCCAATAGCCTCGGCAACGCCACGATAGGCAACGCGGCTAAAAAAAGTGGTTCGATTATGGACGACCCGATGAGACTGATTGGCACCGCGTGGTGTCCGCGCTTTGACGAGTGCCCAGTCCTTGAGCCGCTTGTCTGCAAGAAACTCGCGCACGAGCGACTGACTGAATTAGTTTTTAGGGAAGATTGTTTTGTGACCGCGTGTCAGGACGGATACGTCTACACGTGGGCGCGGCCGGGTCATATAGTAGGCCCACTTACCATCAGTAATACGCTACATAGGCCGCACCATCACAGCCATCCGTACACCAACATCAATTCCATTAGGTCCAATGAACTCTGATACATATCAGAGATGTTGCTATGGGTATGAGGGGCGCGCACCCGCAGGTTTACTTATCGCGGTTAAGATTAGCTGGTAGATCGAGCCAATGTTTTGTTTTTGCCTTAATTTGCTATTGATAATGTAAACGTGAAGTTTGTGAATTATAATCGAATTGACATTTGGCGTTTTTAGTTAATTGTTTCATATTGATCATAATAGGAAATTTAATTTCAACAATTATATACAAATTTTTAGCGTAATTTATTAAAAATAAATGTAATAATTGTGTAATTAAAATAATGTTTTAAAAAATTCAGTTTAGATTCATTTGTTTTAACTTTTAAAATCAAACACTTCTTTAAAATAAAGTTAAATTAAAACTGTTGTTAGCAATTGTTTAATAACATTGAGCTCTATTTACTAGTTTCACAAGTTTCAGTCTATTGGCCGTTAAGTGAACCACGCAGTCCCAAGCACAGTCATTTCCGAATTTCGCTTTAACTCTGTCTCATTGGATTCTATCATCATAACATTTGTTTGTAACTTTTGTCAAGGTACTTCGAACGTCGATAAAATTGTTTAAAATTTTCAGTCAGCCCGTTGTCAACGAGGAATTACTTTGTAGTTACGTTCAATTTTTAAAAGGACCGCTTTTATTTTCTTTGTGTTTCCTTCTTCTTTAAATTATTTGATTTATTTTATCATCGGGTGTTTTGAAGGAACATGGACGAAATTCTTTATTTTACAAGAGAAATCCTCTCAAGTCTTTACTTGTCATTAAATGAAATCGTAGTGTAAATTTATAAAGACGATTGTGCGCTTGGGAAAAAAACAAAAGAGAGTAAATGTAAAACAACCGTTTCTTTATTATTATTAATATTATTATTGTATAATTATAATT
Organism: Leptoteleia sp. ZL-2020; assembly: GCA_022817305.1. Lineage (NCBI taxonomy): Eukaryota > Metazoa > Arthropoda > Insecta > Hymenoptera > Scelionidae > Leptoteleia > Leptoteleia sp. ZL-2020. The sequence goes on along the minus strand of JABFPN010000285.1, from coordinate 50,966 downwards.
AATATTATTATTGTATTTGTATATAAACGAAGATAAACAAAGCTTAGAAACAGCGTAAGATTTTTAGTGAATGAAAGAATGAGAAAATATAAAGAATTAAAGTGATATAAGTGGGGGCTCGTTGCACTCTGTACTGACAGAAATTTCTAAAGATATCAGTAAGAAAAATCTTATTTCTTTGGCATAAAAAATTCTTCCATCCGAATATAGCTCAAATCTCACCTGAACAAAGCAAGGAATCATATACAATAATTGTAATGCCCTTGCTTCAGTTATATGAGTCTCATACCATGATAGTATGAATTTTCTTACAATTTTGGGAAGGTGATTTATTATGCTAATATAGTTAGAAATTTCTCTCAGTGCAATAATATTTTTATGAATAGTATTTGTACTTCGTTGAACCCAGCTGTACAGTTCGTTTATTTGGAGGTGACACGAGAAATTTTATACGAAAGTTCAAGATTTTTGTGAAAATGATTTGTGACAATTTTCTTTACAAGTTTGTTCAGCATACTCTTTAATCAATTTATACAAAAATGGAACCGAAAGAATATTTAGCGCGCATGAAAAGTAAACAAATTACCAAATACATAGTTTTTACAGAATATTTGCTTCAATTCAATTATTAAAATTTTAATTATTATACGCAAAATACTGTGTACTAAAAGGTGTTATTTAATTTTATGATTATTAAATAAAAATAATTAAAAAAATCAAACATCAAATATTGTTATAAATAAAAGAAACTAAATGTTATTCATTATTTGATTAAATATATATTTGAAAATTTAAACAGAATATATAAAAAGTTATTCTTCTTGTATGATAATACAAGAATTTAAGGTAAAAAAGTTCCTTATTAGTTTATTTAATTAAAAATAATGTTCATTCGCTTATTAATTGAATGTCTTAATATCTTATTATAATAAATTAATTTATAATAATTGAATCACAAAATAAATAAACATTAATAATCGTAATATGATATGGTTTATATTGTATTTATTTTTAATTAAAAAGAATGTGTTAAAGTTTTATAATAAAAGTTCTATTTATAAAGTAGTATTAGTATATTTTTGGCAAGTGTTTTAGTCATCTATATATTTCTAAATAAAACAAAGTAATTTAAAATTTGTTATATCAAATCAAATTTATTATATAAATGCATAATTAGTCAAATTAAGTAAAAAGAAAATATGAACAAAAATAAAATTATAACGATATTTCATTTTATTTATTTTTACTTATGATTAGTTAAATCTTCGTGTCGCCTCAAATCCTAGATAAGTATGTGATAATGTCGCTTTGTTCGTCGATTTTTGTTTAAATTCATTTCCTTAACTTGTTGAGAAAATTTAATTAATAATTATTTAAAAAGGTTAAAATATGAAATATTGTAATATATAAAACAAAATCAACTTGTATACACTTACAGTCGTTTAAAAAAAAATGAAAAAAAGGATATATAAATGAAATATAAGATAAAATAATAAGAAAAAAGATATAAAGTAATCAGAGTTTGAAATAAACGCGAACAATATTAAGCATCGACAAAAAACGTAAAATTGTGATACAACATCCAAAACGTTTCATTTAAGTAAATTATGTTATTATCGACGCAATTGTTAAAATCAGTGTGACGGCAACGAGCCCGTTAGTATAGAAACACAAACATATAACAGATTCCAAGCATTGAACACAAGATACACGCATTTTTGCAAATGCTTCTTTCATGCTAGAAGTTATGAGCGAATTTTTGTCTTTCTGAACAATATTGTATTTAATTGCATATGACGTAATGTTGAATATGTTCATGAAAACAAATTTTCGCGTGTCATTACAAGCGAGATTAATAATTAATGAGTAGTGCCATCAATACCGAGAAAAATATAATATGAAAAATGTTATTACGTATTATGTCACTAGAAATCATTTTATATACATATTGGACATATGAAATTAATTAATTACCACGTTACGTGTAATTTGCTTATGTTCTGTAACTGAACATTTTAAACTACTTTTAAATTATAAATGCTATTTCTTATTATAAATATGACAATTTGAATTGCTTTTTAATAAATACTCATTCGAAAAGGAAATTGTAATAACAAAATAATCAACCGAGAATTTTAATATTTATTTTCTATTACTACAAAATGTTTAAAAAAATTGTTTTTTGGAACCATTTTAAGTGTTTAAAGTGTACAAATAGTTTGCTCTTATGTATTTTATATTTATATTTATAATTTATACAAATATAAAATTCATTAATCTGCCATTTCAACATTCAAAATTTTATGTGGCTTCAAAATTCGTTTATTTACAGAAAATACATTCCAATTACTTTTGTTTAGCCTATTTTTTATATTACATTTTTCTCAATGATACTTGACCTAATTCCTTTTTTTACGACGGAAAAATAAGCAATTAAAAATAAATTAAATAGTGTCATATATGTATCTTGTGTTGAATCTTGACAGTTTGCTTTTTCCACAAAAATAAATATAAACGTTGAAAAGTTGCGCTGTTTCCATTTTTGCCGAAAAACGCAACTTTTCATAGACTAAGAATGTTCAAAATGAATTTTTCATTTACACGAAAATTAAATTTCTGCAACCTGGAAAACTTGGAAAACCTGCAATTTTTGATTAACTTTCATTCAGAGGCAAGGTTTAAGGACAAGAGTACCCAAGTCAATATATAAGCCTCTTAGTTTTTGCGAAGTAACTGTATAAAAAAAGAGAATGGTAAAAAGCAACCAAAAATGAATCCTTTTAATACTGTAGTTTTCGTAAACTTAACTAAATGTAAATAAAGCGAAGGAAAGTCATGCAATGAAACAGGTTTACCTTGTTTTTCGAGGCCTTGGTAGACTTCAAATCAAAACAATGAAAGGAAACATTAAAAATATCTTTTATAAGAGATTTAATTTGATCGCCACATGTTTACGGCACATTATTTTCATTCCCTTTTCATTATTCCGTCATATGACTTACATTAGGAAACGAGTCAATAAATTTTCCAATGATCGCGTTTCTATGAACATTCCGTGGTTCTTAATTCAGCATAATTGTTACCGGATATCAATTCATTCATCACTATATGAAAACAAGTTCGATAAAATTTGTCAGATTCAATGATCAAATATCTCTTTTCCTTTTTCTTTATTTCAATTTTAGTGTACTTGTTTGAATTTCAATTTTTCTTTAAATACAGGCGTCTTCCAAAAAAACAGCAGAAATTCGATAAAAAAAAAGGGGAAAAATTTAATTCTGGTAACAATGTTGGTGATTTCATGATTTTCATTCGATATTCAAGATGCAAGTTGCACAGGTGTGTGATTGATTCAAGAAAATAAATTGTCTATTTAAGTTGAATGTACAAATGTTAAGTTGTAATTATGTTTGGTGTACAGATCACTGAACCAAGGCAATAAAATTGCATCTTCAGTCATAATCTTGACTTTGATATAAACTTATTTTTGATAAATGAGATATGATCAAATATTTGTTAAAACGATTGTGTATGTATGTATGTGTGGAGTATTTTTTTTATTTTAAAGAGGATATTATTTATATTATAATAAATTACGTTCGTTCATTGATATATATATATATATATATATATGTTTAACGCAATTTTGTTTGATTGTTAAATTGTTCTTTTAGCATTTTTTCTGTTTACTTTTTTAATGCCTCGTGAAGCCTTTTATATAGGGCAGGTCCTACAATTTAGCTTTCTTCTCAAATAAAGTGTATTATTAGCTTAGCTTAGTCAATCATAGTGGAACTATAAATTACGCAGGCAGTCCATAGCCCCGAAATAATGATAACACGTCATTTAATCCTTTGTTAAAACAATACATTTCCTTGTTGTACAATAAAATGAAAGGTTTAAAAAAGTGAAAACTAGATTTATTATCGTTTTGAATTTTTTCCTGCTTAATTTTTAGTGCCGAAATTAATCATAAGTCATCAAAATTACAATTACAGCGCAGTAATCATTCAATCAAGAAATTTTTTTAAGTGACAAATTTGTTGCAATATTAATGTAGAAGTCAAATTTAAATTCTGTTCAGTCCTCAGTCAATCATATTTATGGCCTTTTTCATGTATTCATAAAGTTGCAAATTTCAATTTTTGTTACACTCCCTATTAAAAAAAAATCTAGCTGGGATCCTACATAGTTTTTTTTTATTGGCCAACGAATAATTCCAGTTCATGAGTACTTTTATGTGCTAAATCGTGAATAATGGCTACGTTGCGGCAGTGTGGAGATTTTTAGGCCGGGGCTCGCACTTGAAGTTGGTAACAAAGCGTTCAAAAAACGTTTTCATTATTATACTAATGCGAGTGACAGAGAAAGTATTGCGTGAGAGAGAACCGGAGTAGTTTTTTGAACACTTTGTTACCAACTTCAAGTGCGAGCTCCGGCCTAAAAATCTCCACACTGAAGCAGGGAAATGGATAGAAAAAGACAGTAACTTTATTATTAAACAGTACATACTTGTGTTCCTTGTGTTATTGGAATACGGCATTATTTTTTTTTCTGTTTGTGTCAGTGCATTAAGATGAAAAACATGTTTGTAAATAAACAGTCAAATTGAGAACAGGTGTTTAAAATTTAACGAAAATTCCAATAAAGATTTTTCGTCGTAGTTAATCAACAGGATCATGTCACATGTAAATCGTATGTATTTTTCATTTATAATTATGATAAATTTACACATAGTTTTTCAATTTTTTTATTATAATTATTTCATTTTATTTTATTCAATCTCTTTCTTTCATATAATACTTAACAATTGAGATTCATATAAATGATTATTTAAAGTTAATAATTTTGTGTAAAAAAGACTATTATAATTTTATATAACAAATAATAAAATGTATTATATATTCATTATTTTTACAGTAAAATTTTATTTGCTTATCTTATATCGTTAAATTTGATAGCAACTGGTTTTAGCTGATCATAATTTGGTTTTCCTTTTAAGTAATTTTATATATATTCAGCAATTTAAATTAATAACAGTAGTAATTTCAATATAAAATGTTAAAGAGGCAACAAACTAACAATTATTTTAGAATTAGGTTATAGCGTGAGAAAAAAATTTTTATTATTGATACTAATATATATTAATTTGTTCTCTTTTAAAAAAAGACAGTGATGGGCACACCCTATAAGAATATATTAGTTTTAATTGTTTCTCTTTAAAGTGAATTTCTAAAATTTATGTTTAAATGTGTAATATTTTCAACATAGTTTATATCATTAATTTACTAGTATTTTTCCTCAAGAGAAAAAATAAAAAATAGGTCGATTAAATAAATCTTTAATTACTAAGAAAAGAGAAAAACCCAAGATATATTTTTGATCAGTCTTTTTAGCTTAATAATATCATGTTATTATAATTATATATTTATTAATTAATAGGTCATCACCGTAGTGGGAAGCGCAGTTATAATAATCAGTACATGCACAACAAAGTACCAAAAGCAAAATTTGGAGAGAAGGGTCGGGAAATAATTGAAAAAATAGATGAAAACAATCCAGTTATTCAGCAATTCCGTGCTTACTCCAAAGAATTAGATGATAAACATGATCGTTATGAACGTATAGTCAAACATAGCCGTGACATTACTATTGACAGTAAGCGTCTAATTTTTTTACTCCACACCTTGGATATGGAGAGTAAAAAATGCAACATTCTCGTCGAAGCCAAGTTTAAACTTGATAAAATATGTGAACGCTATTTCAAGAATATAGCTTGCGAGCTTGAAGGTCGAGATATTTATCAGTATTTGAGAGCTTACCGCTCTGGAATTCAGGAATTCATCGAAGCTTATACTTTTTACTGGTACTTGCAGTACGACACTTTACCACATTGGCATGAAATACAAAAGTCATTGTGTTTTCAAGTAGTTGAAAAGGAAAATCAAAATGATAATGAAACTGAAGCTGGTAACGAGGAAGAAGTTGATAACTCAACAAAAAGTAAGGCAGTTCAAGTTTATATCGTTCCCAGTGAATTCATTTTAGGAATTTCTGATTTAACTGGAGAGTTGATGCGAAAGTGTGTAAATAGTTTGTCAACTGGAAATTTGGAAACTTGCTATAAAACTTGCAATTTTGTCAGAGAAATGTACAAAGAATTTCTTGGTTGTTCAGGTAAAACTGATAAGGAAATTTACAGAAAAATTTTGACTTTAAAAATGAGTGTGATGAAGATGGAACACGTTTGTTATACAATAAAAGTACGTGGTTCAGAAATTCCAAAACATATGTTAGCAGTTGTAATGGATGAACCTGAAGATTATACAGTTCTTGAAGATGAAGGCTATAATGCTTATTAGGTCCTTCTATTAATAACAGTAAAAATTACAAAATAAAAATATTTAAAAAGCAATTAGAAAGAAATCATTTGAAATGTATTGTTTTGTAATATTCAATGTATAAAATTGTCATTTTTATTATAAAAATATTGGTATTTAATCTTTTATAATAATATAAAAATATTATGAAATCCCCTTATTACTATCCTCTTCCACTGTTTGGTTGTGACAAAATAAAGCAATCTCTTTACCGATAACAAAATAATTGAGTGTTTTGTTTTGGTTTCTTAGATGATTAAGGCAAAAGTTATATATGTAATTTGTATTGAAATATGAAAATGCATTTAAAATTTTTCTTTTTTAATAAAATTATTTGATTTGAATTATATTTTATTAAATAAATAACATGTTATATTTTACCTAAAAATTGTACAAAAATAAAATTATTCATATAAAATGGTATTGCTTATATTATTATTTAAAAGTCTAATTTTAATTTTATTAACTTCGATATCTTAAATATATCTTATTGTGATATTGCTTGGACCAGTGTGGAGATTTCTAGGCCGGGGCTCGCACTTGAAGTTGGTAAGGAAGTGTTCAAAAAACTACTCCGGTTCTCTCTCACGCAATACTTTCTCTGTCACTCGCATTAGTATAATAATGAAAGCGACAGAGGAAGTATTTTATAAGTGAGAACCGGAGTCGTTTTTTGAACGCTTTGTTATCAACTTCAAGTGTGAGCCCCGGCCTTATAAGAAAAGATATAAAACATAGATGTTATTTGAGAGATACAAATTGAAAATGATAAAGTGTGAGATTTAAAAAACGAAATCAAATATAATAATATAATAACAAGTTAGAGAAGGCGATATAAAAATGGACACGACTTTGGATCAAAATTCTTCAACAGTTCAAATCGATCAAGAAAGGAAACAAAATGATGATGGAAATTTAACTTTAACAAATAATTGTGCGGTAAATTCCAGGACAGACAATAACACAATAAGAGAAAAATGTGCATATGGTGGAACATGCTACAGGTACATACTTACATTACAATGTTTTATTTTGTTTGATTAATTATATTTTCTAAAGTGTACTTAAAATACTTCTCCAGGTCTTAATTTTTTCTGCTCATAAATAGATTTATTTATTAAATTAGTCATATTAATAGCTTTTGTAATCCCGTATTAAAAAAAATCTATTCATTCTTGTTAAATATGATTAATGAATTGTGTAATTAATTGTAATTACGTGCAACTTACAATTGAAGTACAAAATGAAAATTTATTCGTTATTTAACAAATAAGATTGAACATGGGTCTAGAATAGTCCCGGCAGTTCTTTATTTTAACCTCAAAAATTTTAAAAACATTCTTTTTTCGTTTTAATATTCCATATTCGTTCAAAGATGTTTCTTTGAAATATTTTTTACCTCCACCCTGATGTAAAGGAGGTAAAATTACAATCAGATTCTTTAATTAATGGGATTAGTTAATTCTAAAATGTAAAAATTGGAAATTTATTTAAATAAAAAAAAACAAAAAAACAATGATGTACACTAAAACATTTTAAAGGAACAAATATGAAGGAATATTTAATATTGAGTGGAAAAGGGAAATGTTTTTAATTTTAAAATATTAAAGATTACAATGCAAAACTTGAGTGAAAAACATAGAATACAATACTCACTTGTATGTTGTTTTGTATAAGTAAACTAAATTACAAATTTACTTTTAATCAGCCTACTTTTTCAAGATACTAGAACAAGTACAATTTCTTTACTTCTAAATATATATTTCATTCAATCATATTCTTGTAGGAAAAATAATGAACACAAAGTAAAGTATAGCCACCCTGGTGATTTAGATTATGATATTGTTGATACCAGGCCAGAATGTCCATATGGAATTAAATGTTATCGTAAAAATAAGCAACATAAACTTACTTATAAACATCAAAAAATAAAACCTTCCAAGAGAACAACAGGGACATTAAACTATGAAGATTTCTTTTCATCGGATGAAGAATCAATAGATGAATCAGAATACAATCCATCAGAATCAGATGAAGCTGAAAGTAATGATTATTAAAGTGTTGGTATTAAAATTATGTAAAAGAAAAATTATTTTTATAAAAGACTGTTATATAAGATTTGAAGATAAATAAAAATTATTAGATAATAATTAATAAATTTATATTTTCATACCAATTTTAAATTTTATGATAATATATATTTGTGCTGATATGTAAAAAAAATTGCTAAATATTAAAATTATTTAAGTTTTATATATGAGTATCTTATATGATTAGCTAATTTTCTTGATTAAAGTATGTAAGAAAGTGTATACAGTTTCATCAGGAAACTAAAACAAAATTCAATTAAAGGGAAATAAATGCATTAGTTAATACTATATAGGCAACATTGTGCTAACATTGTGCTAATTTTTTCATGAAAGTATTTATAACAAGACAGTTTAACAACCTAAATAAGCAGTAAGTAAAGCTGAAGAAAGATGGTAATTGGGTCAAAATGACAATTTGAAACATGTCAAATAAATTTTATTTTTATTGAGAAATCGATTTAACGAAGCACCGTTGAATTTGTATGACTATTTTTTACAACTTACACTTCTTGTAAAACATTCGATATTTATCCTTGCAACGACTTACATTAACAGACGTAAACTTAAAAAGATTAATTGATTCGTTGCATTATCCTTTTATCCAACAAATAAAAACGGATACTGATTCATAAAACGATTGAAGTACTTGTACTTATTTAAATCTATGAAAATATTATTCATCTATATCTTTATTTTACCAAAGTTTTTCCATTTTCATTTATTGGATATTGTATCGGAATCATTGAAATTGCTGTGTAAAAATAAAACCTTGTCTCATAAAAATGCTGTGTTTGTTTAAATTAATCATTTAAATAAAAATAATTGCAAACAAAAGTATCATAAAAGTATAATTAGACTGTAATATTACGTTATCTCATTACATAATAATAATATTTTGAATAATATGCAGTTTACACTGAGAGAAATTTAATAGGAATTGAGATTTACAGTAGCTAAACTGTTAAATTACGTTTGATAAACAGTAATATTTTTTGTATTATTAATAAATAACAAAAAATTTACCACCAATTTTATCCATCTGAGTTTTGACCTGTCGCATTCTTGCTTTACCTAGTAGAGAATAACATACAATGCTTTTTGTTTGCCTCGAACCGTTATCCGTCATTGAAAACGTAACTGTCTTGTTATAATTTTTTGTTGTTATTCAATTTTTGTCGTACATGTGCATGAGTTAAAACTTTTACCGAAGAAAGCAGTGAAAAACAAAGATTTGAGTGTATTTACATAAATATAATATACAAAAATGAGTATAATATTGTGTTATATATTTACCTTCATTACGTTTATAAGTAGTAAATTGTTTTCTTTTTAAAAGAGTAAATTCTTATGTAGCATTTCCCTCAGTGTATTACAAATAATATTACAGTTTTCGATAAATTTCTAATTGATTTGTTCAGTGTGGGGTTTATAAATCATAGACACATATTTGCGATGTATCGATGGCTTTCTTTTCATGCAAGAAACACAAGGCAAAATTTCATTATTTATGTCCTTTTGATCAGCCAAATAATACATAACGCGTGTTCCACCTTTCAACCATTTAACTATTATATAATCAGCAGTCGAAAATTTAACAGTCGTATAACTTTGACGTAAAAAAAATATTCTGTAACTTCCAGTTCGAGTGAACTATCGCTTTTCTTACGTGCAACATCAATACTATCTATTACTTATTATGTATGGATATATTTTATATATAAATATTAACGTTATGTAACTTCGGTTGAAGAACTGGAGGAAAATTTGCGTTTTAACGATTTCCTTACAAAGAAAGAAGTAAAGAATAAATGTTAAGTTTTTAATTTCTTTTGTTTCTAAACTAAATATTGGTTTTAAGGGAAATTGTAAATTGGTTTTAAATAAACTTAAATTAAGGATAAATTTTTTGTTCATTTTCAGAAATTTAAAAAAGGGAAGCGATAGTTTTTAATTTATGCTTTTTTAATAATAATCATAATTATTTCCCCCAATTCCGCTATGTACAATATAATTTGTGGATTTCATGTTTTAATAATTTATTGAAAAACATATGGTGACATGAATGCACAATAGTTAAGCCAGCGATGTGAGATGTATAGAAAAAATGTACAGACATTTTTGAACGTGTGCAGTATGAACTGCATCAGTAAGTAGTACTGTCGTACTTGGGTCAGGCGAAGCAGTTCAAGCGAAATTGCTTCCTTTCGAATGCTCTTTATTTAAATGCCAAAAGTTTTGTTTTCTGAAATTACCTCAATAAAAGTGAACGTAAATATAAAACAACCCTAGTTCCCGCGATTGCTTTGTTCGATTTTCTGTATTAAGCAAAATAAGTTTGTGATTTGATTAGAATTTAGTGGGGAAAAATCTAAAATATTATCACGAACATGTGAAATGGATGTTGCCAATAACGAAACTAAAAGAAATTTCAGAATATAACAAAAGCGTTAATCAATAAATAATTCTTTGTTCCATATTTTCAACATAATTGGATCGATTACAGATTGATTATACTTTATTAATATCTGTAACATTTTTTCAATGCACTTCAAACATCGTTCAAAATCAGTGCGATGAGTTGAATCGGTTTTTGCAACGTATTTCCTTTCAAATTCGCCTATTTACACGAATATATTTGGGCATTGCTATTAAACAATAGTAAAATAGCAAGTGTGGAAGGCTTGCCATAAGTACACCTACAGGATATTTGCACGTACATACTATGATGCGGTAACACAATACCATATATACACTTATTCACTGTTTACATCTATTAACGAGCGACACAATTCGACTGTGTTTATTAATTTATACACAAAATTCCGATTGAATGTGCCATATCTGTACACGCTACGATCATTCGTCGTTTAAATTATTTTCGATCCCGATGAAGAGACGAGAATTCTTTTTTTTTTGTCGATAGAAACTTCAGACAGCCGTGCATACTCAATTCCAGCGCTTATTTCAATTATCGCTCTATCTCTCTCTCGCTCTCTATACCTCATTCTCTCTCGCGTAAACAAAAATATCATCCCTCATCGATGGAAAATAATTTTCTCCTCTCGGAACCATCGAGCTAGTATTTAATTTTCCCTTTGTTCTGCTCCTTCTTATCACCTATATAGTAACTTCGAAATTGTGTCTAAAGTTATACATTTACTACAATTATTTTTGCTTCTTTTTTTTTTCTTCTCCCTTTATTGGAACGTCGTTCTCTTTGCGAACTTGAGTTACATTTATGGTAAACAACATTTTGCGTACAATTTATATGGTTACGCGTATTTGGCATATACAACATTTGTGTTTAATTTAGTTCAGTTTATTATACTTTATTTCACCTTATTATACCTGTTATTACTTGCTTTAGTCGTTGCTATTGTAGCGTTGGGTTGTTTAGGACGTAATTTCGTTCGCATATTTTGCATCTACTGACCGTTACACGTTTTGAATACATTTACAATAGAAGGATTAGGTTCGATGAATAGGGGAAAGATTATGTTTTATAAGTTTCGTAGAAGGGGGTGTCATTACACACAGATTATATAAGGAATCGAAGAAGAGGTTTTGCTCTTGAGATAAAGTGATATAGAAACATTGAAAGATTCTCGTGTAAATGTTATATTATATAGATGTATATATATATATGTACAAAAAGGATGACCAGCCCCAATCGAAGAAATAAATTGGAGCGACAAGTGATCTAACACTTTTGTATACTTTCGCGTACGGTTCCCAAACTCATCGAAGAAAACTACAATATTTTATAAAACATCACTCTGACGAACACTCTACGTATACTTATTCAATTCTTACTTAACTTATAAACTGTAATTGGTCCAGATTTCAAAATTGTCTTTTTTTCTTTCTTTCTGTTAAGAAAAGAACTATAGTTTGCTGAAACCTACTGCTCCGGTGCACTATTCAGTCCATTTTTTTTTTCTTTTCAAAAGACGAAAATATGTCTGCTCCTGTAAAAAATAGCCAACCACAATCCCAATTTATTTTAGGAACTTTAAGGTTTATTCGTATCATAGGCAGAGATTTGGATTCTAAAAGCAAACATTTTAATATTTTTTCCAATTCAAATAACAGTATGACTAAAGGTACTTTAGATATTCTTTTGAGGTATTACGAATATGAAGAATCTTGCCAATTATTCTATATTTAAAGTTTGCTTTCAAAACTTAATTTTCGTAGCTTTCTACTAACATTTTAATGGTAATAGGATTATAAATATTAGCTTCAAGATGCCATCGTTGTTTAAGAAAGACAAAGAATAACGTCAAGAAACAAATTATTTCTCTTTTAATTTTATCTCCAATAATTATATAATTAATGCTCTAATAGGATCATAGTTGGATTGTATTTTACAGGGCTTTTCACTACTGAACTAAATAAAAGTGGTAAAATATATCAAAAACGAAGTCAGCAGCGATAGCATCAAAGTTTGTATAATTAGAAGGTAGAGAAAAGTTCGAAAAAGTGTTTAGAAATTGGAAGATCGAAGCACCATTGAAATGTATTTCTGAAGGTAAACCGTTAATACGAATGTCATAGAAGATTGTATAACGAGACGGATTTTAAGCGACAACACAATCGAGGATAGAAAGTTGGATAGAGATTTGATTTATGTTATAATAAGGAGTATTTATTATAACCTTATATATTAGTCTAATGCTCGTACGAGTCGTGAAAAACTAAGCGGCACTCGTTCGCATGCTCGTGTCACGAGCACGACATCGTCAAGTCTTATTATTTCTTTGCATGTTTCGTGGTTTTTAAATGTTCAAAAACTATATGAATGGTTCTGCGGGGAATTCTAGGATCTAGATTGATATAAAACGTTTATTTAGAGTTCGTTATAACGACCTTTTCGGGTACGCGAATGGCGATGGAAAAAAGAAAGCGGAACCGGGGGGTTGGGGATTTTGAAATTTGTCCGCCGCGCGAATGCGAAGCTAATTGTATTTTGTGACAAAATTCGTCGCTCAAATACTTATTATCACATTTCATCAACGAGTTTTCCTTTGCTTTACTTCCCCTTCCCCTTTCTCTCACTTATTGTGGCTGACTATAAGTAATATTTTTATTATTAAATACAATCAAATCTTATTATTTATGCTACTTATATAAATATCAATGAAACACTCTGACCATCAATCATAATTTGTTGAACCTTTAATTGGCTACTAATTTTCATCTTGAAACTACTTCTAGACATGTTTTGGTGTGTTTTACTTTCTTTGAACGTTTGTTATTAGAACCATCCATATATGTGGTGTATATAAATAGTGGTGAGTCAAAATACCCCAAACGAAATGACGCGGTGAAAAATAACATTGAAAAAGTTCTGAAGTTATAATCATAATGTGTATAGTTAATTAAAAAAATATATTTCTTATCTTAATTGTTATTGTTGTACATACTATTAGATTGCGAAGTATACACTAAGAGAAAAATTTAGCGCAGCCAACTAAAAATCGAACTAAAAAATGTTTAGTTGCAGTCAGAGAAAAATAGTCAACTAAAGATTATTTAGTTGGTTTTAATTAATTAACTTTACTTGAATTATATTTACAACTTATTTATATTACTCTGATTAATTTAATCAATGAACAATAATTATCGTACTTACTCGTAAATTAAGCAGAATCCCAAAATTGTACTTTAACTAACGAATATTTTATGTATGTATGTACTTTAATGTACTTTAACAAAAGAAAATAGTAGACTGGCCGCTGTGTTTACATCACCTAAGTTAAATACATTTTTATCGATAGCCTTAAACGTAATGATTGTGTTTTGTTTTGTTTTAAATTATATTATTTGTAAAAAAAAACACGCTAAAACAGTAAATTGCAATTGAATAAGTTCTCGCGACTAATTAGTTGGGCGTACCAAGCAAATTTCTCTCAGTGTAATATTCGTCACTGCTAAGATACTAAATGCATTTATATATTAGGACAATCAAAATTGTTAGTATATTCTGAAATGGAAATAAAATTACAGTACGTTTTTAATGAGGTGTAATTAAAACGTGTGATATAATTTATATGCAAAATGTTCGTTAATTTTGATCACCTGAACGTTTAATTCATTGATCTGTGATATTTCGGATATGATATTTTCGTATGTGGTATTATGACATGGTGTCGTCTGATGTATGTACCAGAACCATTTTTTTCTTAGAGAACTATGTAAAAATGGCCTTTCTGATTATTTTAATCTGAAATTGTTGCCAAAAATGAAACTGTAAAGATACCGCAAAAATGACGTCTAACTTTATAAAAATTGATAAACAAGCATTTTGGTCCTCCCTTGAATCTATACTTTATAACTTGGTTCTCTAAATTTCGTTTAGTAAGTCGTCGTACATTATTTGTAAATTCAACAGAGAAAAGGGGGCTGGTCGCATTAAACACGACAACAGGTTGAGATTACATCCACACTTCGTATGAAAATTTACATTGGAAAATTTGTTCGTTGAACGCACTAGCTACATTTCGCAGTATATTATTTGCTCGAGAAATATTCTGTATGAAACAGTCATTTAAAAGTTTTATTTTAAATTATTAAAAATACGTAAGTTAAAAAAAGTTTTATTATTCAGAATATATAGGGTTGAAAAGTTTTATCAAAAATTACTATACCATACGATGTCGTCATGATATGATCCACAACTACATCACTGTAATAAATTGTTATACACAATATAGTATATTTCTTATATTATATTGCAAATTTATCCATAATTATGACGATTAATAATACAATATTATATAATATTTTATACCGTATTGTATATTTAAAATTATTATAGCGACAGATATATTAAAAATAGTGATATTTGTTAAACTTTAGCGTGAATGTGAGCGAAGCGTGACCTAAATGTTTCTAATCACGGATATTTATGAAGTATTTTTTGTTACAACTAATTATATTATAAGAAATAGTGTAAATGCCCACATATCGTCGAATTTTTATAAAATATAATACTAACTAATAATAAATTTCTCTTAAAGTAGATCATGGGTATATATCATATATCGACATCATATGGTATATTAATATTTAGTACAACTTTTTTCTACGCGCACGAAATGAAAAACATTTAGAGATAAATATGTGGGATCCTATCTTTTATTAATGAATTCCGTGGGATAAAGGTGAAAACGGATAAAGATACTTTTTAATCTGAAATTTATCCAAAGGTATGCAACGAAAATACAGGATTATATTCGAATACGAATGCAAAGTCGGCGAATATATAAAAAACGCATTTCACGTACTATTATTCAACATCTTGCCTTATGAAAATATCGGATCAAACGACAGCACGAAAAAAATTGACTTTATTTTAAATCGATCAACCCACAATAATTTAATATACAGTGTAATATCTATCATTCTAAGTTCGATAGAAACTAAATATATATGTTTATATTTATGTTTCACGTAACATGCAATATCTAAAATGTAGATAAAATCGCGTGATTCGATGAAATTTCACTGCTATATAATTAATCTTTGAGGTAGCGCTTTTGATTATCAAGACCATTTTTAACAGCGCAATCGTTTTTCATTGGTTCATACACATTTGCTCTTTGGGATTATGTATTATATATTTTTCTATAGTTTATATTAATATATGTACATTTAGTGATTAAAGAAATATTATTCAGTTGAATTTCATAAAATTGTATGAGTTAAATATGAATAAAGTAGAAATAACATTTCTCTTTCAATAACATTTTGGATCAAAAATAATCTTCAGAGTTGAAGAATAAAATATCGAAATTCAAACTTTATCAACAATTTCTTTTTATATTTAACGTTTACGTTAGATCCAAATCACTCTAAATATTGTTGATTTCCTTTTTTTTCCACATAATTTTATAAGAACGAGATTATTTAATTGTCTATGTTGCACGTTATAAGAATGTACAATATTTGTCGAGTATTTTGAAACTGGTAACTGGATTATTTATTATATACAATGATTTGATGTTCAAATATACAATATTGAATGATAAATCGTGGATGATAATTTGTTGTAGAATTAATAAAAGATATAACAGCAAATATTTCAATGAAACTTTGATCAAAGTCGAAATATTTATCAAATATTTAACAACTGAATATTTAGAATTTATCGAATTGAATTTTAGTCTGGAAAAGAAATGTTTTTTTGTATTTAAATAGAATGCATATAAATCAAAAGATTTAATGCTTTTTTAGTTCCTTCTTTCTATTTTAGAGGGATCAAAGTACATGTGAAATTCATGATTAATGGAATTCTATCTAATTGTGATTCGATTTCAAATTGACGAATGTGAAAATGAAAAATAAGTGAGTCAGGTAAACATATTAAATAAACTAATAAACAGTTGAATAGAAAATAAATAATAAATGATTTTTAATTTTCATTTCATATTGCGTATAATTTTAAAACATGTTCGACAATTGTATCTGTTTGAATGTTTGTATCTTTAAAAGATTGAAACGATGAAATAATCTATGTAACATGAAACGCATCTTCAAACGGCAAAATTGCGGCACAGATGCGTTAGTTCGTTTACGGATTATCACTTGAACGCTTTGCTGTTGAGTATCTCCGTAAAGCTCTTAATTAATAAGTGTCTAATTTTCCCATTTATCATTATATTTAAACTACGTACTGCAACAGACACGCTGATTAGTTGGACGATTAGAAATGCTCTATTTTTTTTTTTTTAGAATTCTACAACTATCTTGTCTGAATCGAACCGTCATTTATCCAATTGAATATCGAGGGTCCTGTATTTGTTTCACTTTATTACATTTTGGAAAAAATTGGCATCAAATATGAATTGTATAGGTTGATTTTATAACAATGATAATACAAATATTTCATATATTTTAAAAATACAAATTAATTATAAACTGGTAGAATTGTAATAGCTTTTGTAACCCTACAATTTATAACTTCAAAATAATTATAATTAGACATTTATTAAATTTCATTTAATAGAATATGATGCCAACTTTTTCCTTTCATTTACTTGCTGCCAAAAAGGAATCTCGATCGTCGTCTGGGTAAAAAATGAAGCCAACAATTTATGAACAAATAAAGTATTCATTCACTTTATTAACATAAACGTAACATACAACAATGAACAAATAAACTTTGTATGCTGTTTATAATACAAACGAAATCAAAATTAAACAAATTGCAATGATAATAAATATAATAATAATAATAATAATATTAATAATAAGAATAAGAATAATTAAAAAGTGATGACGATTTGGATTGCGTTGATAATGCAAAGTATGCCATTTGGGGATCATTGTGTTAATATTGATAGGATGTTAGTGTGAATTTGCGGACGGGAATTTCGGTCATTAGCATTCGATGCACCGGAAAAAAAGTGACGCGGTGGCTTTATGGAATGGGGATTGCAGCAGTTGAATGAAAAACGGGCCGATATCAAGGCCATTACAGGAGTTCCGTTGGTGATGACCGGACGACGGATATAAGTCCAACAAAAAGTTTTTTCCCCGATGGAACATTTACCGTTACGTGTCGTTCAATAAGAACGATACGCGGATTTACATTTTGCACAATTTCACTCCTCACTCCTCTAAAACTTTCGGGAATTCTAAATCCTAATTTTAAAATAAACGATTAATATATTATTTTTTGTATTAAGAATATGAATTGCCACGACTGATAAAAAGAATCTTTATTCCTATTTATTTATTGTACATTTTGTTCGCCATAAAAGTAACAGCAAGAAATAATTAGTAGATAAATGAGGAGTGAAAAGAAGCTATTCACGCGATTATAAAGAACAAAAGTAACAACAAAAGCGTTGTTGGATGGCGCAGTTGCCTATCTATTTTTATTATTTCGCAATTTCGCAAAATAAAACATATATATTAACAACTGTTATTGTTGTTATTATTATTTCGCGAGACAAACGGCTTTGACCTTAGGTAGGTCAGGGTGATTTAAAGCGGTTTACTCAGAATAATAGTGATAATAATAACAACTATAACATTAATATTAATAATGGAATTTAATGAAATTGAGTACAAGCACTCGTGTGACATTCTTTATAATCGTAAATGATTATGATAAAGAATGAAAAGGTAACTGAAAAATGAATATCATGGTTCGAGTGCTTAAGAGTTGAAACTTACATTTTATTTATGATTAAAAAATCTTGGTAATTCGATTATATATTATCGAATAATATATTAATAGAAAAAAAAAGAAAAATAAATTACATGTTCACTCGTTCAATCCGGTCAACGAATGCGAAGGGGGGGGGGGGGGTGGGGGTTGTTGTCTTGTATGCAATTTTGCGTTAAAAATACTAAATTTGTTCAGGAATCAGTTATCATATAATACAACTTTGCTACGTTTAGTAATTATGATGAGAGAGACGGCAGTTTGTTGAGTAGTTTCTTTACATTGTTCCAGCGTGAACCGCACAAGTTCTTATTGTTACGCTTTTATGAAATGAAACTCGTCCGATTAGAATTTTTCGCTTTTACGATCTTTGTGTTGACTTTTAGCGCAGTAATAAAATATCTACTTTATCGCGTTCTTTGTACTTTCGTTCGCGTTTGATCGTTATGTTTCAATTTATAAGTTCGAGTTGTTAGCGTTGAATTCGAACAAAACAAACGTAAAGTATGCGCACGCATGCGACTGCGACTTTGAAGTGCAAAAACGCCACGGAACACTACGTAGCAGATAAGAATTTGTGGACTTCACAGTATAATCTCATTAACAAGTCTAGTGAAATTTCATTGTCTCGAGTAGCGAGGGGAATAATGGATCCTCCAATGTTTCGCGTTTCGCGAAATCATAAGCACACCAAGTTATTTTGTACTTAATGAACACAGGGGAAGAACGTAAAATTCTGCAAACGGTTCCTGAAACGTTTCGCACTACAATTACAAGACACTCGCGTTAACATTTTCGTCACACATTCGCAGTTCAGTCACGCGACACGTGTATAATGTATTCAATGAAACACCGATTCGTCGACTAGTGTTCATACTTCGATATAATGTTGCAACAGGAATAAGTCTTGTTTATTATGCTTTTTTTTTACGTTGACTCCGGAAATGCCGCAAGTCCGATAACAAACAAGACGTAAAAATGTCAGAAATTGTATTATGTTAAGAGAAAATAATTATTTGAATGATCTCAGACCGTAAGTTAAACGATTTGCTGGTCGTTCCTTTGATAACTGATTAAAGCTGAAAATAATGTGAAAACACATTATTTTCAATTAATTCGAAATTCTTTTTAATAATGAAAATTGTTTATTGCAGCCCTGTAAAATGAAGAATTTAATATTTCCTTTTTATTATTTTACTTTTAATTAACTTTCTTAATTTTGTTGTACATTATTTCCTCATTTTTATTACTTTTGCTAGTTGTATGGGTAGGAAATAACTTTCTTATCATTCCAATTGCTCTATATACAGGGAAAATTAATAATGCAAACTTTTCCTTTTAACTTTGTTTTGGGTCCGTGTCAGATTCTCATTCAAACTTACTGTTTTTGAGGAAAAAAAACACATTTTTGATGATTGTGTTTACATTGAAATATCGATTTTTCTTTATCGAAAAACTTATAATTTGAAAAGTCTAACTTATATCCACAATAACTGTTATTTTTAAGTAATTTATCTTTCAATTATATTTCTCAATTTGCCAGACAATATTACAAATAATTTCTAATTTAAACATTTCATTACTTTTCGAAACAATTTTGTGTTTTGACATGGAATTATAGACACCAATATTACATTATTGTTAATATTTTTGTAAATTATTTTTAGACAAATAAATATGATTTTGTGTGTGTGATTTTTTTCTTTTTACCAACAAATTCAAGAAAATTAATTAAAAAAAGTTATAAAATAGAATCCTACTATTTTCTATTTTTCAAGTGTTATAGGGCTTTTCAGACACTGAACTAATAAATGTTAAAATAAGGCACGTACTTAACCAATTCAATTAAGTATAATAGTTATAATAATTCATAATTCAAGTATATTCTATTTGCAGATCCACATTTAGTACTCGAAAGAGTACATTTAAATTATTAATATCAATGAATTAACCTTCCAGATCAATTTTATAGTTCGTACATCAATCAGTTGTTAAGTTGATATATTTTATATAATAATCTGCAATTTTTTTACGTTCGAAAATCAACTTAACAATTGAAATTGTTAATTTAATGAGCAGTTATTTCCACACCTATCAATGTATTGCAACATTTTAACTTCCATGAATAAGACATTGTTTTTTGCATCATTTACGAACTACGGGACGAGTACTTACATCGGTTTTGATAATTGATTATAACAATGATATATCATTACAATATAGCAGATTGCTCATTTTCTATTTTTTTTTCAAAATTAAAAGCCGCTCAATCCGACTCGTGAACTAATTACGCATGCGTGTCACTTCATTCACTGGGTGTATCTGCATGTACATTATATTTACATCAAACATTCGTCGCATAAATACGTTTATAATGTATAAACGACATATTCATTTATTTACCATTAATTTATTCATTTAATTATTGATTAGTTAATTTATGTTTTAATTTATCCCTTTACTTATTTATTTATATACTTATTATCCGACAACAAATATAACAAATCTGTATGATTTGAAATCACACTTCATATCATTTATACGCAATCCATAACACTGTAACATATTAAATAAGATGATCAATGAGAAATTCAGAATAAAGTAGAAGGACTTGAAAGTTTCGAAACGATGAAAGTTAATCGTTATCGCGGCGACGAAATCGTCTAATTTGGCACGAATTTGAATGCGAATTTTTTGAAACAAAAGTCCCGCTCATCGGAAGGGAACAATTAAATTCAACGAAACTATGACACTTGTGGGTCGTATCATTTTAAAGCGCGGCGTTGTTTGTCCGCGTTTTTTTTTTCGGCAAGTATCATGCTTTTTTTCATTTGCAGAAATGCGCGCCCCGAGCGCCTAACCTTTGATTAAAAGGCAGCGAAACAAAAGGTAAAAAGTCCGCATCGCCGCGTTTTATTCTTTCTCCGCGGCGGCATTTGTAAAACGTCTCGCATCAACATTCAATTGATTTGCGTGCCACCAGGAGCGAAATTTCAAATGAACTACTCGAGTGCACCGCTTCTCTTCTTTGCCATTAAAGAGCAATTTTTCATTTTTGTTTCCGCGCAACATTCTTATAATTAGTCTAAGTAACAAGTCCGAACAACATCTGGCAGATAAAGTTTGTAGCCTCGGGGCAGGGTATAAAATAGCGGCTTCTAAGCGATCGCTGCAAAAAGTACGTCCGATATTACAATAAAAGGGGCTTCGCTTTTAAAATTAATGTAATCGACGCAAGATCTATTTGCAAATCTTATTTTAACTTTAAATTACTGCGAGAAAAAAGAAAGTTAATGTAATGTTACGCGCGAAGAACAATTTTGTTAAACGAACTTAATATTTTATTAGTTAAGCAACAACATTACTACGTTAATTTAACAGAATATTTTATTGACTTAATAAAATCATTTTCATTCTTGAAGCAGTTTATTTTGGCCAAGAAAAATATTTTATTAATTTAACTAAATTAAAACAACCAAATAGATTTATTTGATTCGACACATTTTGTATGTTCATTTAAAACGTTGAAGATTCCATCAAATAGATCGTCAGTAAGATAACAGTTCATCATGAAAAATGTTAAAAGTGAAGAATGCCTCTTGATCCGCGATTTTCGATACATACGGTCTCGTTTGCGAAACTTTGCATGATCCTGCAACTATGAAAAGTTTTGTGGGCGCGACTTAGTCAATATCATTATCGAATTTCAATTATCAATAAAATCGTGAACGCTTCATGAATTTAAGGACATGCATCAGTATCGACACACGTGTTGGGACGAATTCGTGCATCGTATTAGTTAACTGAAAATATTCGCCGGCAACTCTTCAGGCAATCCTCAATCGTCGATCGAGTGTGAGCGTAAACAGTTGCGCAATTTGCTTTTTGAAGTAGAACTTTTAAAGTAGAACTTCTCACGGGAAGGTAAGCCCACTAAAAGCCAACTTCAGGTGTAACGAAACGGGAATTAAGAGAATTACGAAAACTTTCGAGCGCTACACTTTATATCCGTATGGGTGACTATACACGCATGTATAGTTTATGAAAAAACATTTAAAATATGTATACTATGTACATCTATTATTTATTACACGTGGCAATGAGCCGTGTGTATATAATTTATAAGCACAAGGGTCCTTGTCACGTACTAAATCCCGAAAATCCCGAAAAAGTACACCTTTTGTGTGTTCCAAAAAGCAAATTCAATTTTATTCCCTGCGCCACATTTGCACGCAAAATCAAACAATTTCAACGAGCGCACGTATGGCTGGCTTTCAGTTTTAGTTGTTTTTTCAATTAATTTTAAACATACCTATAACAATAATAATAATGATAATAACATGTATAACTTATTTTTATTTCGTAATGCTCAACGAATATGCGCCTTTGCCGAATTGGAGTGCGGAATCGCCGAGTCGGAAACCAGTAATCCTAATTCCGTTTCGCTTTGTTTTGCGCTAACAAAGTAACGATATCGTGAATCAACAACCGTAATACTATTTTCCCAATGTACAATATTAAATTATTCATATAAATGATGATTCTCGGAAACAATGTTTCGTATTAAAAGCAGTTGTTATATATATTATATACACAATGAGAGAAAAAGGGTATTAAAATTTGCAATCTTCACTACGAAACTGTAAGCGATTTAAATGATTTTAATTAAAAATACAAATGCATGAAATTTCGCAGAACAATTTCATTACTTTTATATTTTTTTCGCAAATTTTGTTTATGTTTCTCGCAAAAGTCCTTCATCTTCTTAGTAAAGATCGTTATTTTTGATATATTTTTTCTCTTAGTGTACAAGTTATATATATATATATAATCGCGTAACAATGTGAATTGAAAAAATGCGCAACGCCGTATACACTGAGAAACGATGATCGATCGTTCGGTTAAAACGAAGATCAATCGACGATTCCGTTAGTCGGGATTTGGCCGCTCGTCGAGTCGTCAATTCTACGATGACCGATTCGCTTGCTCGTTTATGTTTCGTGTTATTTTATTGTTTCCGGCGGTTTGGGGTTTCGTCGTCGCGTCTTCTCTTCCAGGGTATACCGTGTGAAGCCATTGGGTATCACTGTTCCGGCGAAGTTCCGTCGACGCGATCCTTGCGTTCAATTTGTCTTCTGCAGATCAACCCGCGTACCACAAATTAACAAATAAATACACTATTTTTTTATATTATATAAACCGCGCTCAACCGACGTATGGCTGTTTGGTAGTAAATAATGATCCAGCTAAACTTGTCCCTAGGTTATTCATTGCTTCCTATGTTTAAGGCAGATTCTCGTGTGTTCATTTCTCCTGTACAACTAAATTCTCAAACACACGTCACACACTCATACCATTACTTACTCGTTTCAAATTTTAAGTACACATATATTAACAGGCACGCAATCGAGCATTGCGTACGATTGCACATTTATAACACTTGACGTTTTTTTCTTTGTCTTCATTATTTTTGTTTTGTTTTGTTTTTTTTTTTTTTCTTTTCATTCATTTATTTATTTTTGTTCTTTCTTTTTTGATTTATTTTAGTTGCTTGCTTTTGGCTGTAATGGAGTCCGTCCGTGGTACAATGTCACCTTTTCGATGTCGCACCTAGAGTCTATTACCTGAAATAAATAATATTTGAAATTAGTTTGGTAATCAGGTTGAAAAGAATTATGAATGTATTGCTGCACTGAGAGAAAAAAAAGTATTAAAATTTGATACATAAATGATATTTGTTACTTTTGTTACAATATTATATTATATTGATTAGATTATACTTTGAATAGTCGAATTCGGATGTAAATAAAGAACATAATATTCGTATATACTAAAATCAATTCTGGATATTTAGTAGAATTTTAGTTAGAATTATCTAAATCGAAATCTTGTTGGCCATTTTTTATCGATGATTATATATGTAGCCTTATCAGACAATGCTATGCCATTATGTACGAAGGATAATCAGGATATTTCAAGGTTCTGACAAGATTGATATAATTTCAAGAACAGCATTATAACACTGGTTTACCATTTCGGTAATACAACTATGGCAATGTTATAGAACTTGCAAATAAAGTTTGTTATAATGACAAATGTATGAAGTTTAATTACTATAGAATTACTGAGTAATATACTTTAATAAACATTAACAGTATAATTAAATAAATATAGTGTAACGACAAATGCAATTTTTGAAACTATTTCAAGAAATTTGTGCAATTTGTTCTAACTATTGTAATAAAACCTGCGGGAATATCTACATGTAAAAATCATGAATTATTTGTTACCAGTTTTAAATGTTATCATACATAGTACGACTTTTGTGTGTCCTAGAATGTAATATTGATTTAATATTAGTTTGAATAGTACACTCTTGTATTTCGGTTATGTTACAGAGATACTTATTTTATTACGTTTTTGAATGATAGGCACAGTTTATGTCAGAGATATATGATTTCTAAGACACCGAATATATAATAAAAGGATTTATAGCTTGTATACAATTTTTATTTCCACTAGATGAAATAATATCCAAAGTTTTAGTGGGTTCGTTTATTTTTCGATTAAACTGCAATACAACGCAATAAATCATTTTAACTAATATCGATTATGGTTTTTTCCCTACAAACAATACCTTCATGATTATATGGATTTTTTAACGTTGCTAATATAATACAATCAATTATTTCAATCAACTAAATTTAAATAACGTAGCAAATTATTGTGAAAAATACAAATTATTATAAAAATTTGCAATTGTTGAACTCATGTTTTTATTTAAGTTTTTACGTAAGTTAAATGTTACTGTTCAGTTTTTTCTAATTCTGTTAGTTTAAGATTTCGTAATACTAGTTTCTTAGATAGTACTGTAAAACGTATTATATCAGAAGATATGTGATGTGGTGGCCAATTTTGGGGTACGCTCAATAAACGTATGACGGTCTCAGGTTGGTGTTTACATTGTTGATAAGCGTATTATGTCTCACACGACGGCGTTTTAAAGTGTTATAAACGTCTTGTAAAAGATTTCTAAAGGCTTTGTACCGGTCGTTGAGGCGTGTAGTGAGTGTACATTTCTGGACTTGCGAAAAATCCCTTTTGTTGGCATTAATACAATTCTCTCTTCCATGAGCTACGCACTAACTGCGACAAATCTTCCTTTTTGGAAAAAAAGTAAAAAGATTTTAATTGCTACATTATCAATACTATTAAAATCAATTGCTTGCACTAAATTCTTCATTTTTTTTCAAGTCCCAGTATTCAAATAAATTTGCAAACAAGCTTAAACACATTACAACGAATAGATTAATGAATTTGTTTTACCGTGAAAACATTAACTTGAGCTTTGTCTTTGGTTCACGTGGAGCCATAAATACACGTGCCGCTGGTAGGCCATGGTACAGTGCGCCTTTTTAGAAACCCTGAATCACGCCATAAGCTTCCAGGGTAGACATTATGAGGTAGAACAGCCATAAAGAGAACAGAAAAATGGATGTGATGACTTTAGGTACAAACGGTCCGCCAAGTTCACCACCGATGCTTTTCGTTCGTCTCAGTAGCAAAACCAGGATTACCAGGCAAGCCTCCGTACAAAACAGTGTCACGGAGAAGGCCAAGCTACGGATTAAAATTAACCATCAATTTTTACCTATTTCTTTGTTGCTTTAATTTCTTGTTAATAATTTTTTTTCTTAACTTTGCATACGATTTTTACTTTAATATTTACTGTATAATTTATTAGAATAAAGTATTTTATTTGAATGACTCAAATATTGTAAAAAAGAAATATAACAAAAATATTGTATATTATTTTTCGGTCATCTCTGAAAAGTCAGAATTGTTACTACTAAAAGAAGTAAAAAATGATCATCATAAAGACAGTTTTATATATTTTTGAGTTAAATGATACTACTTTATAAAGGAAACATTTACTTTCCAATATATGCTTAAATCGGTATAAAAAAAGAACTTGAAACTTATACCGTTTGATATTCTTATTTTATAGATTTGAATGTCTTCTTTTTATATCTTAAAGGGGTAACGCGAAGAAACCGCCAAATCTACGTGATTTCATCAATTTGTTCACTGTGTACCGTTGCTGTTCTAAATATAAGATTGATCAAGAATTGGAAGGAAAAAACTGGTACTGACTTGCCGGGTTCTACGAGGAATGGATCACCATGGAGGGCATGGTAAATAGCAGCTATGCTCCACGCGATGCCAATGCCTAGGAAGACGTTCACTGCGTTACTTCCGGTCACGTTGCCCACACTGGCATCCGCATATTTGTCCTGGCAGGCAGCCACTTTGCTCGCGAACGTGTCTGAAATACATTTGCCGATATATGTCAAATTACCTAGGGATATTTTTCAGATTATACTTTGATACTTTTCGTTACTAGCTAAAAGCAGGTCAGCTGCATAAATAAGTTCTTTGAAAAGTCTTGTATAAAATTTTATGCACGATGAGAACTTATTTTTTTATTATGCAGAAAAAGAGAGATGGTGTATGAAATATAATTTTGATAAAAAAATAAATATAATTTCGATTATGTAAATTAGTATTTAGTTTTATCTTGTTTACACTGCTATTGAGGCACTATTTGATATTAAATCACAAAAAAATATTAAATCAAGTATTACCATATTTTTCAGAAATATTCGAGCGATTAATTGTCGACGGAATTTTTTGTTCTTCAATCATGAATTTTCTTCGCAAATACGAAGAGAAAAAATTCTTCTCCGTCAAGATATTTCTCGGATGATCAATTATCGAAATCCAGTCGTACCATTCAAATAGTGCAGTCTCTTTGTTTCCTCGCACAAAGGCACGTAATGAATTATTATTACCGCCCTCGTTGGCTTTCTATTTTCGATTTTTTTTGCAAACTTCCACTCAAAAACCTTGCGCGCGTCCAAGAAAATATTTGAAAATTGGACCGAGGACTTTATTAGTAGTCGCTACTATGTTTTGCAATAGCTAGGAAATATGTGTGCATTTATAATATTCCTTATAATATGATGTAATATTTTAAAAAATGTGACCTAGGGAAGAGAACTCGTTACCTCACAGTTACCAGTTAGCGCCCTTTATCATCACCCAATGCCATTGCTTAGAAATATAACTTTTATTTCGCAAATATCATATTATAAAGAGTACCATACTGAGATAAATATGTCAGAAAAAATTACTATTTTAATCTGTGTTAAAGATATATATCCTTATTTCAATAAAAATTACTGTTATACATCTATGACACAGCTAAAACAAGAAATTTTTCTCATATTTTTCTCAATGTATAAACACTACCCTAGTATAAATGAAACATTTAAGTTTTAAGAATTTCATTCAATTTATTAACAATTGTTTATATGCATTAGGTAAAAGATTTTATTGTCCCACTCGAAAGCTTTGCCTCGACATAAACTGCAATGCATATCGAATATTAAAGTCAAAGACCGTCTGAACGCGACGAGCAGCACTCGCGAAGAATATCAAACAATTAATAACAACTAACTTTAAGCATTTAATTATAAAAGGTGACATCTTCGACTAGAAACATCCTTAATCTATTTTTCCTTTCCTCTTTTATTGAGTGACGCGCCGAAAAAAAGCAATTAATTAAGTTAGTTTTATATGAAAAAGAATCGAGAACAAAACTGACGCGTGACAATGCTTCCATTCATTTTCGGATTAAGTAAATTTACAGTTTGGCATTAAGTGTGAAATCACCTTAAACACACCGATCGAATACATTGTGATTTACGTGGGATAAAAACCGCGGCATCTATAACGACGAAGAAATAATGGAAGTTGCGAACTCTGATCGAGCGCGACTTGAATTTTTATAACGCAACGTCATTGCTTAGATTATGAACAAAGTTTTAATTTAACATTTTTGCGCCATGTTCATTAAATAATGCCACGAAATGCTCAGTAACTTGTCTTTGGGAAAAAGAACGAGAGAGAGAAAAAAAAAACACATACTAAACAAGGTTTCAAGTTTTTAATTAAAAAGTTCTCCATTTTATCGTTCTTTAGATTGAAGTTTTACTTTTATGTTAATTCAGAAATGTGGAAACATAAAACAACTTGATTCGATTTTGCATCGTGTATTTATCTGCATTTTAATAATCTAACAGAATTTAATATCGTTCGGTGAGAAACAACTTGAACGTTCAACGAATATAAAATTATTGTTTTCAATAAAACGGCATCAAGGATATTTCATTTTTTACTAGGGAATAATAATAATAACAGCAACGGTTTGGTAAATGAAATTAGAGTAATCAAGGTGGAATCAAATTCGTGCCTTGAAAGAACCGAATGATCGGCGGAAGCTAATTAACGAGCGTTTTGACACAGCGGTGTTTGTTATGGTAAGTGGCGATGACTGGGCGGTGCATAACCATCTGCGCGAGTAAATCATCGCACTTCGCGAAATTGATATTCCATTTGACTTTTGCAGCACGCTCACGGTGTATTATGAATCTGCGTTTATGCGTTCGCAATCAATTTTCTGACCCGTCCCTTTCGCCCGCACTTTATTAATATTCGCGTACTTTTCACTTCCGTCGCTGGCACCCCGCTATTGACGATTATTTGCTCTTGCATTTCATGAGACTTATCGAGCTTCACACTTTGTTTCGCAATCAACTAAGTGTTCGTCGTTTTCTTCTCGTCAACATTGTTCCCCGCTTTCGCGGATTGTCCATTGAAATCAAGATTTTTGCAATCGGTAAATATAATAGCGCGACTTTAATTAATAGAATTTAATGCACTTTATACTCATATATAATAGTGATACTTATTATATTTATATAATGTTTTAACCGTTACAAACCGATATTTAGAAGCAGTAAATTTTATTAATAAAAGAAAATAATTTCCTTCCGTCTGGTTTTTTTTTGGTTCTGTGATTTTGTTTTTTTTTTTCTTTTTTTTTTTATTGAAAATTATTTAGTTATGTGTGCGAATTTAAAGGTTGCCCCATACTTTCGGTGCATTTATGCTGAACTTTGACATTAAATATTAATCGGCATTCTGATTTTATACAGCAAAACTGCATAAAACTTTGTGAAAAAAGTGCAATAAACTGTTTTATGTCTTATTTAAATATTATAAACGCCTGCATTTTTATATGCATAATGGTCTCACTTTATTTTACAGTATCTTTCTTAGATGAAATGTATTGTATACATTGAAATATATGCATACATCCCCTAGTAAAAATAAAACATATATGGCCCATATATGGTCCATACACGTTTTAACAATTTCACTGGTGACCGCGACTAAGCAAGTTCTATTCCCCAGGTCACGTATCTTTTAATATCATTTTTTAATACCACCGAGCTTTTTGCAAAACCCAACAGCAACCATTGCCATTAACAAATTATATTATCAACAAATTTCATAAGGCGTTCAAATCCGAGCGCAATTTTTGACATCGGCTGCAAGAGGCTTGCCGCCATCGTTGTAACGAAAATTCAAAATAACACAATTTGTCATCGGAAATTCGTCGCAAACATTGTTAAATTGACTACGTTTCGCGGCGGTCGCAATTGTAAAACGCGCCGTCTGTATATTCAATTTGGCGACGTATTGCCATGTATAATATTTTTCTCTCAGCGAGCAGATTCAATTTGAAAAGTAACGGAGCGTTCATGCGAAACAACCGTGCCGACTATAGTAATACAAGTGTCATACGTGGCAGCGCCGAGCATTTTATTGCTCAATTTACAAACGCGTGTAATCTTTGGAAAAGTTTTCACGAATTTTCGCCGTGGAATTTTAGGATAGATGTGATCTCGGGATGACGAGATGAAAAGGAAGGGGGGGGGGCAGGGGAAATGAAAAACAGGAATCCGGAATAAGAAGGAACGAGGGGGAAAAAAACGTCCGCATGGTTTTACATGATATTGTGCATTTATGGCGAAAGTCGTGCAATAATTTACATGCATTTACATTCCGGTGCACGGTTACGTCGGAATTATGATCGTTTTGATAAATGTTAAGACTTTTCTACAAGAATATCATAAAAATAAATACCATTTCACTTGTTAATGTATCGTCAATGTTTGAATTTTATTTTACGATAAATATAAGCTATTTTGCCGTTTGACTTTTTCAGAAACCATTCACATTGTGAACAAGTCATAATACTGAAATAAATTAAGTTCATTTCTGTTTGTAAGCATTAATTATTCAACAACTGAAATTGTGAACTTGTAATGTTATAAAAGGTACATCGCGTGTAAGAACTGTGACAATATCAGTTAAATATAACGTCGTGATGTCAAGGTATTTCATTACGGAAGTGTCGGTCATAACATTTTAAGTCTCCATTAGGCAGGAATATTTTTTTTTTTTTTTATCAAGTTTACATTGAAAATAATTGTGTGTAAACTGTGAGTATTAAGAACAAGAAAGAAATAAAAAGTAAAGATTAAAAGAATTATAAATGAAATGTTGGGACACCTAATTGTTAACTTGATTATTATGATTACATCGTATCCTATTGCAAATACTTTTTATAATTATTCTAAGAGACACGAGTTGTTTCAAAAATGGGTCACATTTTATATATATTTTTGTGCACGACGAAGTTAATACAGAAAAGTATAATGCAGAGAAACGATAACGCGTTCCATGATAGCAATATTTGTTCATAATTGAATGTGTCGATAATTCTGAAAGCAAATGAATAATTCAAGAACTTTTGAGTAAATAGTAATTTGCCCTTAATTTTAGATTGGTGCTTCAAACGGTATTTTAAGATTAAAAAGATTATGCGCACACTGAGGCAAAATTTATATTAAATAAAAAAGAAAAAATAAATGAATGTATTAAAGCTCATTTAATATTAGAAAGCTTTATTTCAAATTTTTGTTACATTGGGAAATACAAAGTTATAAATTATTCATGAAATATATAAATAAATATTTAAGTAAAGATTAAATGTAATTATTTATCAATCAATATTTTATTTTGGATTTTTCAAGCATTTTCAAACAGAACTCAAATGATGCTTCTCGATTGGAAAATTATACTTGTTTAATTCAAAAAGGGAGCATTAAAACGAATGTTTGTTGAATCCTTTTTAATTCATTGCATGTATATCCAAAGCTCGACTTTTGACGCGGAAAATGTGCTTCTGGCAAAACACGGTTGCTTGATTTTCGCGCGGAGATCCGCCGTCGATGCTTATTTTTATTTGGTTTTAACGGCCAATTTCACGAGATCCAGATTTTCAGGCCGCAACAAAGCCAAACACAAAATGACACGATTCCAATTATTCTATGTATTGAGTCACTTTTGTTGAGGTTGCTAAATTGGCAACAAATCAGCTCGCCGATCATCCCGCGTGTACGCATTTAAATGAACGAATTGTGTCGGTTATTTATTTTTATAACGAATCGTTTTTGGTCGATACCACACAACGTGTATTCATTGTAATAATGTCAATAAAAACATGGAAACATAATACAGTTTCTAATATTAATCCAGTTTAACTTCCAGTCATTACACTGAAAGGAGTAAAATTTTTGAATATTTAAAACTAGTGTCTTTGCTTTTAAAAAACAGTAATTCTTATTGAAATAAAGTTATATATCTGAAACACAGTTAAGAACAGTCATATTTTCTGTCACATTTCTCTCAGAGCAGTACTGGTTTGTACATTTTTGGTTATAGGAATTCACAACAAAGTTGGGGCTAGTTTACCATCAGTTTGGTCCCAGAGTTAAACCTTTACTGGCAGATCTCATAAATATAAACTAATGAGCGATACGGAAACAGTGCTAGTGAAGTATTGAATAACCATCGGTAATTTTGATAGGATTCATTTCACCAGGCATGGATCGAACACTTTGCCAGAGTACATAATCGGTTAATCGGATAACCGGTAATTACGTACAATAACATGTAATAAACAAGAATTAAACAACCCAGCCACAAACGTCGATGAAAAGCTAATGGTAAAATTTTTTTTCTTGTTAATCGGTATTTTTAATATGACAGATTTAACAAATATGATTCTTTTTTAGACATTAAGCTTAAATGATTTAAGGTTATTTTGTACACATATGTATCGTATATTATACTAATTTTTCCCATGACAATATAAATATATTCTTGTAATAATACGCGGTTTTGTTTTATTCCTTTGATAACAGTTCCTTGAGTTTATTTATTTTCTCGACGAAAGCAGAAATCGAAAAACTTTGTGTAAATTGTTCCCTCTTCAATTACTCCTCGAGTTAATAACGTTGTATAATTATGCTTTATTAAAATGCTATCCAGCACTAATAGATGGGAGTAAGAATAAGTTTCCAGGTCGCGGGGCTTAAAACACAAGGTATATTATTTTCCAATATCGCGTTGAATATTACATCGAGCGAAATTGTTTTCAACGTTTTATACGAAAATTTTTGCGACAAGACGTACCTCTTATAAATCCCGACTTCCCGTAATGATTTTATGACCGACTCCAACGTTACTTCTCTAATTGCTCCACAAATCATACTTTATGAGGGGAAAAGAAAAAAAAAATACGAGGAAGGAAATTTTTTACGACGCGCTAATTATTCCTTCGAATGAAAAATAAAGGCGCAGTTAATGCCTTTCGGGATCATCAAGTTAGTTTAATGCAACTAATAGTGCCACTTTGTGTTTGAAACCATCAAACAATTGTTGGCATTTTTTTTTTTGTTTCAATTCTTCTTTCTCAAGTGCGCTTTGATTAAATTAGTCAATTTCATTTGATACAGAAAAACGTATGTATACGCGTAATAAAATTGTACTGAACATTATTATATCTCTGATTAAATTTGAATTTAAATTAACAATTATTAAAATTATTATTTATTAAACAATTTTATAATG
The DNA here is from genome assembly GCA_022817305.1 of Leptoteleia sp. ZL-2020. Taxonomy (NCBI): domain Eukaryota; kingdom Metazoa; phylum Arthropoda; class Insecta; order Hymenoptera; family Scelionidae; genus Leptoteleia; species Leptoteleia sp. ZL-2020. The sequence goes on along the minus strand of JABFPN010000285.1, from coordinate 17,430 downwards.
ATATAAAAGTGCTTCTTGTACACGCAGAAAAATAAAACAGTTAATATTTCCATAAAAAATTGGATTCATAAATTGTTGCATTAAGGACAAAATCTTCATCTGACGAAGATTTCCAATCCACCATCCTTTGTCTTCAACGTCAATTCACCGTTTTTAAAGTTACGGATTAATTTTAATTAATTCGTAAAAAATTTGTACTTACCGGGAATGCTGGTGCCTAACGCGACAAACACGACCGCGGTGACTGAATCTTTAATGCCCAAAGTGCACCCGAAATATGATGCGACGTCACCAATGACGGCCGTAACGACGCCGATACCAAATATACTGATGACAAAACATAGGTAGCCTCCAGCGATATCTGTAACAACATTCCAGTCGCGTTAATAAAAAAAAAGCAATGCAAATTTAAATAAATTAAGGTATAAAAAATTTACTTTAACATACTGTAAAAAATACAAAGTTGAGTCAAGTAAAATCGAGTTGATTCAACTCATTGTTCAATCTTACATATAATTTAAGATAATTCATTATATTATTATAAATAAAATATTGTTTGAGTTTAAGGTTTTTAGATCATTAACTAGGAAATATAAGGTTTGCACAGTTATGCACAATAACAATTAAACGGATAAAGTAAAAGCAATATATATTCTTAATTTACAGTGGTGTAGAACCATATTAAGTCATACATATCTTAAAACACCATCCCATTGATATTTAAAATAACACAGGAATTATTATTTAGTTATCAATAATGAAATAAATTGAAAAGTACTTGTCGTTAAATAACTATTCGTAAATACTAAAACAAATATAATGAAAGAAAATTTAAACGAAACAATTCTACTCTTTTTTCTGTACAATTTTTCCTTAAAAAATATCAGTCTATATTACTCCAACTGAAACGCATCCCTGTTGCGAATTTTTGTTACATTTAATTGCACTTTAATAAATTTACGAGACACTTAAGATTCCCCGTTGATGAGCCCTCTTATTCGCACTTAACTGATTTCTATAAATAATTCATTAACGATTAAATATTAAATTTAGTTCGAGCGAACGACGCGTTTGCCCGTCTAACGAAACTAACAATCCCATTAACGAACGATGTCAGGCTGTTTAATCAAGTAATACTTTTGCCCGGAACAGTTTATTATTAAAACGCAGCGAGGAAAGCTCAGGCGGATAAGTAAGGAACGTTTAATTTTACATTGTTTTAAGTATTGTCATTTAAGGCGCGTAATAGAGTAAATTTGTGCAACTCTTTTCGATTGTATAAAGTTAACAACTTTTATTCTTTTGCTCGCACATGTTCTGCTTTATGTTTCTCAATTTTTTTATGGCATGATCTTCAGGAAAATAGAAAATCAAACCTTTTACGTCTGAATTATTTTTTTCTTTTTCTTTCTATTAAGGACAGATTTTTAATTTAAGTAACATTTTATTTTTGATAATTTTAAATTACTTGGAAACGTGTAATTGACGGAATTAAAACGCTAACCTGAATTCTATTAAAAGTAACGCTCCATATTATTGTTGTAATGTTAAGTTTTTGCATTATCAGATATATGCAAGGATATATTTAACAAAGAAAGTAACTAAACTAGTCTCTTGAGCTAACACGCGAGCAAGTTTGATAAATAAAGTATTACTATACTAATAAAGGGTTAAAGTCGAATACAAAAAATCAATATATTACAGGATGACGTGTTTCAAAATTGATGAAAAGTAAGGAGAACAAAGTACAATTCAAATGGATAAATATTGGTTAAAGTATATATCGTATGTTAAAGTGGATGTAAAATTACTATTATTCTTATGTATTTATTTAAATTATTATAAAGTACTATTTTATGTTAGTTATTATAAAGTGCAGTTATTTCTTACGACGCTTTTATCACTTTTATTTGTTATCATTAAATTTAAATTTATTTAATTTAATGAAAAAAAAAGAAATTATAAATTTTATATTCATTGAAGGTCGCTTGATCTATTTCTCTATAAGAAAAATTATAAATTCATCGCAAATTTACGCATAGCTCCCTTCAGTGCATTAGAAATTATTCATTTCATTTTTTTTTACAATTCAGCGATTTCGATAGATTTACTCCATATTTAGCTTCACTTCAGTTTCAGCACCCGTCTCGCCTTTCCTTTCAGTTAACTTCGGGCAATTTTGTGAAATACATATTTCTACCGGCATAGTTGAATAAACGATTAAGGTGGAAGCGCGGGTGCTCATGCAAAGGCAATTTACGATTGTACAAAATGTAAATAATTTAGCATTTGGAAGTGAGGCTCGGTTATGGATCGTTGCTTTTCGAGCTTTAATTAAGCTTTCGGGTTGAAACGACCGCTTTTCTCCCGCGGTCGAGTAAGTACCAGAATTCTGAAACCGTCCCCCTCCCTCCTTCCACCCCCCAACTCCACTGCAAAGGTTAATTAAGCTCGGATAAATCCTCAATTGCTTTTTCCCCACTTCTCTAAACTTGATTTCGATGGAAAATTGCTAACCATTCGGATCTTAAGATTTCAATCGCTGTTGCACTGAATTGCAAAACAGTGCGAGATCGAATGCTCGCTTTATCCACGGACGAGCTCGGTACTTTAAAACAGGTTCGTGTGCAGTGTATTCACCGAGACTGCGAACCGTCCGGTTTTCCATTTGCCAGATTGCGCTTTAACTTTTTCGCCAACCCGGGCACTTTTCCTGTCTTTTTGTCGGAAAAATATGATTTCGATCTTCGGCGAAAATTTCGCGAATCAAATTTTAAGATTAAGAGACGGTAAAAGCGACAGTCGAAAGGAAATGAGAAAACTGGTCGTATTATTTTAAGTAGATTATACACTTAAGTTGGTTTTCGATTTTGTCTGCGGCAAAAAAAAAAAAAAAAGCACAGTTCGAGAAATTTTCTTATAGATGTCGAAGACGGTTCGGTTGATTTCAAATAATATGATAATCAAAATAGCTTTTTTAAAACTACATTGGAACTTTCTAAAATCAACTCGATTTGGTATTCGAGTATTTTACCGTGAAATATGATGACGAATTTAAAATAATGAGACGAGACGGCGATTAATTTGAATTTGATTTAACTGCGGTAACTTTGTTGCTTGCTATTATTTTAATCTTGTAAGTCTTGGTACTGAAAAGAACTTTTCGAATTTAAATAAATTTATTTTTAGAAAGACAGTGTTTCTTAAGATTTTTTGCTTAAAAATCCATATGATTAATATATTTTCTCTTGACATTTATATCTGGCGCAGATGCATGCGCATTTTATCTAATAACTGCAACTTCACGTTGAGTTTTACTTTTTAAGAATGGAAAATGACTTTTGTTCTTCTATATATTCATCCGAATATTTATTAAACTCATTCCAGATTGTCAGATCATACCCAGACTTTCACCCAATTTGTTCCAATCTATTTTGAAAATTCTTTATTTTATCTTCTTCTACGAATTTATATCAACGGTTACTGTAAAAGTTCAGTTCACATTTTTACTGATAAAGTACCGAACGTTGAAGATATAAGCCAAATTCTAGATGCAAATTTAATTTATTTTTAACATTTTTTTAACTAGACTTTTAAACTTCGAGAGTTTAACGAAAGTTTGGTCTTTCGAACTTTTCGCCTGATAAAATTCAAACTTATATCGAACTATGTAATAGTCTGGATTGTGTCTGGTTCACGCTCCGGAACCAGACTGTCACCAGACTCATTACCCAGATACTTGCCAGATGTTTATCAGATTTATACCCAACTGATTCACCAGAGTATTTTTGTATAATTCCCAGATTGATTTTTCTACGTGGGAGGAAACTGTTTTTTTTTGTTTTTTTTTTTTTTTTTTTTTTGTACTGCAGCACATTTATTATGAATTATACCTAGAAAAATTTCATCATTATATATATCATTATTTAAATTGAATCAACAAACATATATTGTTAATTTAATCAAATTAAACTAATCAAAGTGATTTAGTTATGATTTAACGAATTATTATGTTTACATACATTTTTGTTTTTACAACAAATCTAGACGACATTTTTAAAAATGCCCCGATAATTGTTCGTGATATTTATCGTGTCAATTGGATAAGCCGACATACCAACTATAGGCCAATTTATATTAGGTGCATAAAGAGAATCGAGCTTATCGAATGTCGCAGCATTGTACGTGCATCCATGTCTCATTAATTATAATTCTCAGTGTAAACAGTATACTACGCGCACGGTTCGTTAGGCTGTGAACTATCTGAAACTCGACGGAACGATCGAGCTTTGTTGCATATAACGAAGAAAGAAGCCCTACTCTTTCTCCGATCGATTTTCTCACTTCCCCACATATAAAAAGAACGTTTCTTTTAAAATGCATTTACTTATAGGTCATTTTCAACCTATTAACACTGACCTTGAAATATTAATTTATAACTCTTACTTGTCTTTTATATTGCACGTAAAATTTTCAATAAGTAACTGATTAAACAGTTTTAGGATGGGTTTTATTATTATTGTTTTTGTAGGGATAAAAGTTGTATGAAAAATTATAATAATAACACGGGAAAAAGTTTTCAGCTTAAAATAACATCGCTGAATGTAGAAGAGCAACTTAGGTGTCAACGCTGGATTTAAAATTTGACCCAAAAATGTTATACGCACAGTTCCATAAGTGTGAACAGCCGAAATTTTCAATCAAAGTATTGTACACGTTAAAATGACATCTGATTCGTGTCATCGAAATACATAGTTAAATTTTTTTATGATAACTATATAACTTTAGTTTTAGTTACCCATTTATTTTTGTTACAATGACTAATAGTCCAATAAATTAAACAAAAGTTTAGCAAATCAGAAATTAACTGAAAATTACTCGGATTTTGTTTCAGGCTTGATAAACTCATTTACTAAAATCATATACATGTATGTGCGTATATGAAAAATGATCAAAAAAGTAATAAGATACTTTTAATCATGTATAATAGATGCAATATTTACAGTCTGTTTACGAAGAGATAGAAATTTCTCAATTTAAATGCTGCAATTTTTCAAGCTAAGCTGTGCTTTTTATCCATATATTGAGTTTTGGATGATAAATATTTACTTCATTAAAGGCAACGCTACGTGCCGCGATTACTAATGGCAATTTAAGTGGCAGTATCATTCGATCCACCATCTATATTTAAAGTTTTTGCCATTTCCATCGATCGTCCGATCGAATTGAATTAACCAGCTGGCTAAAATTGAAATTCGATTTTCCCAACTCGTTTCCATCATGTTAATTACGCGACGACGCTAACGACGCGACGTTCAACGACGCATCGTTTATCATTAGAATTAATGCCCCGAAAATAATACGTCCTCTTAATTCGCACTTTAAGCGCGAGTATCGAATTTACAAAATAATCATAACAGGTGAAAAATGTCGGGATAACTTTCGTCGCGCTGCAAATTCACTTAACTCAGTGAAATAAAACTCGGACTTAAAACCAATATGGTAACAAAATATACGGCAGCGAGTGGAGATTGGCAAAAAAAGTCCGCGTATACGTTCAATTTGGTATCAATCGATATTTCTTAAGCGTGTATTTATTCTATTTAATAAGTAGGCTAGACTTGATGCGGATTTGAATTAAAATAAAATATATTTAAAATAAAACATTTTAACGTAACTTCAATGATACGTTCGAGCAGTTATATTTTAAAGTTAAAAAGATTAATTTTACAATCTACAATTCTATTATCTTAAGACGGACGAAGTTGTTTTAAAGTTATTTCTTTTAAAATTGAATTTTGTTACTTGATGAGTTGTAAAATAAAATCAATTTAACGTGTTATAATAAAAAAAAAACTTTGTATTATTTCAAGATTATTATATACTATTGCGATAACTTTGTTTTTGTTTTTAAGAATTTCATGTAAAAATCTACTTGTTTACCTTCTAAAAATAATTGAGCATAATTTAAAATTTTGCAATTATCTTAATTCCAAAATTTACAGTATATTCCAAGTGATCGAACTACTTTACATTTTACCGAAGATTTACATCGATTGTGTTTAATGCTTGGTAACGTTTTACGTACAGGCGTTGGAAAGAAGATGCTTATATTCGCCGCACGTACCACTGTTTGCAGTTAAATAAAATATTTTATTTTATAGACATTTTAGAATTTTTAACGCGGAAAATTTGTTCAGCTATTTTCATGTTTTATTCACAAGTTCCTGATTCTTTAACGTGCTTCCTTTGTTTATTTCTCGAACTTATAATAAAGATGAATATAAATGGAATGATGGGACAGAGCGCGCGCATTACGGAGTTTATGTTTACGGGAGATAATTATTGTTGGAGAATATTTAATATACTAAGGCACTAATGCTGAAACTTTAATATTTATCTCAACGAGTGCAATGGCTTTTGTTTACAACAGGTGTACAGTTTGTTTGAAAAACGCATCTACATCGAGACAAAAGAACGCGGAGAGAGAAGAATATTAAAAATTAAGATACCAGGGATTACAAATTTTAATAAACTGAATTCTAATTTTTGACAAACACTTTATTTTATGTTTTGTCCGCACGATGTCGCTATTCATCAGCGTCGCTAATTTTTTTCTATACAAATTTTAATTTAAATTATTAAAGTTCATGCTCTGATTTTGTAATATTCAGTAATATATTATTTGCCTGATCGGGACCACATTAATCCCAGACGTTACACTCATATACCCATCTTATCTAGCTACCTTATCAGGGCCTGATCAAGAAGTACAGTTGCCCTATCCGGGCCATATTTTAGCCCGATTAAAATTTCTAATTGAATATAAGCAATCGGTGCAAGTTACTCCGACACATTTGTTCCCTTTAACGCAATTCAGCCCGTTACGAATATCCTGAAATATAAATGATTAATTGCCAAATCGTGGTCCGCCACTCGTTATCATTTCGTCGCGTCCCGATAATGACGCAAGCTTCTCTCCTTCGGCTTGGCTTAAAACAGTGCCCCCTCCCTCCGCGCAGCGGGAGGAAAAAGTTGAGCTTAATTCATAAAACCGCCCCCGTGCGCGAATCTTCTCGCGTTCCAACTTCTCCGCGCTTTATCTCTAATGAAATTTATAACAGTCGTTCCCGCGGGCTCTCAAATCTTTAATATTGCAAAGATAAGGGCTGAACAAAACTCGTGAGTGTGAATGATTGTGGCGAATTATTCATTCGATGGCTCTACAAATTACGACGCGACAATTTATTAATATACGCTCGCTTCGGGGGCACATCATTTATTGCCACGCTTTTTTGTCGTTAAAATAATGAGCGCGACAAAATTCTATAGCCGAGGATTAATGTAATGTTTGCGGTAAGTTTAACAAAATATATCGACGTGGAAAGTGTAAGCGAAAGGTATCGAGGAAAAATATCTAATTAATTTTTATCGATAACCAAGATTATGAGCGAATTAACCGGATATATATATTTGATATATATATATATATTTGACACGATTATTTAACCAATTTGCCACTAAACCATTTAACAAAATTCACTAAAATAAGTTAAATACTGAAATGCTTTTCGACTTTACGAATATTGCCAGAATTTGTAAAGTTTTGTAGTACGAAACTTGTCGTAAATAAGAGTTTCTGATTATACACATCAAGTCAGCGCGGCAGCATTCAACTATGAAAATATTTATTACTGCGCCACAGACCTAGATAGAATATCGTAAAACACGAATAAAAGTCACGGTTCATCATTATTTTCAAAATGTATTCTTATTTCCATTCGGCGGAACGAATTTGAAAAATGACCGGCCTGTCGTAATGTTCACGTTCTGCCGCGTTGACATGCCAATAATAGTCGCGTTACATTGACACAATGATCGCACTTATAGATTAATAAAATCACGGGAAACCAAAGATTCGTTTTTACGCGCGTTTTTATCGCTGAACGTAAATGACCGAATGAAAGCGTACGAGGGGAGTCTCCACCCGCGATGATATTAATGATAGTTTTGTTGGGGAAATTCGTTCGCTCGCGTTAGTGTCGTTGATGGCAAAAAAATTGTTCGTCTCGAATTTTGTGAAAGGTTTTTTTTGTATACTTTTGAATAATGACACGCGCAAATGTAATCTACACTGAGAAAAAAGTTATAATAAGAATTACTATACCTTCTGAGGTTGTTATACCAATATAATATTTCTTATGTGGTATGGTAAAATTTTTTATATAATCTTGTGAAGTTGCCATTAATTTGTGGTCATTATTACCATACTGTATATTAAAAGTTTACTATATCGGATGGATAAGTTTCATCGGCATTGTTCTTCGGAGATCATTATTTCAAATGAAAGACTTTGATGCATGTGAACCAATAAAAAAGCCAATAGTCGGGGGGAGGGGGAAAAATTATCTGCGAAGTTAACTTTAAGAGTGGTTTCAAAATTGCTTTCTAAGATAAAAGAGGAGAATGCACGAATGTGGTATAAAATACTTATATATTTTTAAGTATCGAAAAATTCGGTAATTTTTCTTTTGCCAAGTAAAAAATACTCTGGAAAATTTACAATCAATTGGTAGTTTGCGTGTTCCCAACGAATATGGCACATCTCTCTCAAACGAATCCCATCTTTCTTACTTTCTTTCTTTTACCAATTCTAAATCATTAAACCCATATTCTTGTTTTATTTCATAATAATTGCGATTTACGTGTTACGAAATTTTTATTACGAAAATTAGCTATTAAAATTTTGATCTCGCTTCTGTCAATTTTGAGTTGCCAGTTCATTCAGCTTGATTTGAATGTTCGCTTAATGTAATTATGCCTGATGAGCTCTAATAGTAAATATAGACAAGCCTGTTCGAATTTAATTAACTTGTCGGGTATAAGACGTTTTAACTACTCGTCTACGACATGGTTAATGACTATTTGTAATAATTATTTCGGATGAAATAGAGGCAACGTATGAATTTACAATAAATTAAGGTGTTGAGGTTGATTTACCATAAATTAAAGTTAACTGAACATTTTTCTTCGTAATTAAATGTAATATAAATATGTATTTGCATATAATTGTTTAAAATATTACAGGTAGAATAATTCAGATGATAATTAGTACACATTATGTGCGTTCGGATTAACATGAAAGGTTTTAATAATTCTGTTAATTTATGCACATAATTTATACACAGGAAAAAAGTCAACAATACAGAATATTTTTATGTTGATAATTAATAAAATACTTTATAAATAATATAAAGTAATAACCAATTACGAAAGAATATTCTGCGTTTTAAATTATTGTCCCATAAAGGTACAAATAAAAATCGTTTACTGTGAATCTAGTGCGCTTTTAAAATGTTTATACTTCACTGAAAATACTTGTTTTTTTTTATACATAAAGATTTACTTTAAAAGACATTAACTAAAATGAAAAAAAGTAATATTATTTATTCAATGCAATAGCAGAAGCCACAGTGGCTAACGCTGTGGCATGAAAAAATCTCGGTCCCACGGAGTCAGCCACTATGGCTTTTGCCGTGGCGCTAAAATTCTTTCACCCGGAAGAAAAGAAATAAATTTTCTATTAGGCAACAATGTTGAATAATTTTATATTCACCTCAATTTCGTACTCAATATCTATCACAATATTCTATATCTCAATACCCATCATATACCACTTTACTGCACCAAACAAGCGGGATGGTCAAATATTGCTTGTTTGATGGCGATGGTGCTTACCATTACGTTCCCTCGAGCGGTTCAATTTTTAGAATAAAGGATACATTCATTTCCATAAAAAAAATTCTATTTTACTGACATAAACTTCTTTAATTACAGCCAACTCTTGTCGGTTACTTTAAAGGCATTTCGCATTCATTTGAAAGGATATTATTTAATAATATTTGAATATTCTTAAACTAAAACTATTTTTATTCTTCTAAAACAAATCCATTAAATATAAACGGAATTATTCTTTACCTAAATATATGCTTTATAACAATAATTTATTCTTATTACAAATAGAATTTCGCTTTGTCCATATAACGAATGGAAATTCTATTTAATACAAGAATATTCTTTGAGTACAAGCTACATTCTGCAAATAAATGTTGAAATAAAAGTACACCTTGTTTTCCCTTGGGACGAAATAGAGACACGTTCGAACAAGTACGTAATATCTCTATAAACCCTATATGGGGCTGTTTACACGCGTGATTAGACGTTTCGATTATGATCTTAATTATATCTTAACACGTCCGCGTGAGAGCAGCAGTTATCGTGGATGGACTATCGATCTCGGCGCCACCGGATATTGGTTAGTTCGGCCGGAGGAATCCCGGGGGCTGATTTATTGGCGGAGCCGGCTCACTGGCGAAACTACTCGCAACGGCCACCGGAGTTCGACTAACTCCGGAATTTCGCCGACTCGTTTTTCATTGCTTATTCGTACGACAATCAAAATGGATGTTGACGGAGAAAAATAGAGGAATCCCGCGTCCGGCGTGTTACGACACTTAAGGACTCGAAAGGGATCGCACGTGTCTGCGCGCCAACAAAGAAAAATGAAAGTAGAAAAAAGAAAGCCTCCCCTCTACGTCGCACCACCGTAACGACGATGTCACTTGGAGGGTCTAAACACGAAATTGCTCAAATTCGACGATTAATTCTGGACGCGTCCAGAAATTTTTATTACATTTTCATGTTCTACAAGCGGATAACGCCGCGAGAAATATTGGCCGTTATAAATGTGGTTTGCGCCTCAAAAATGACACCCCGTTTCGGAAGGACGATTAAAACTTTTTTCATTATTTTTCGGGTACACTTCCCAACGGCATGTGGAGGGGGAGTTTCTTGAATTCTGAAGCATTTATTAATAAAATTGTTATTTACTTATTTGAACATTTAGGAATGCTTATAATAAAATTAAAATTTTACTTGGTTTTTATAGACTTTGTTGGAATTTAAAAATGAATAAACATGTCTGACATTCGGATTTCGGACTTGCCCAGTAATTGAATGACACTTCTACTAATAGTTTCTGGATCTCGTTGATGGAATTGGAAGTGCACCGAGAAAACTAATTCGGGAAGAAATTGTTAACCTTGGTAGTAAAAATTAATGGATTTAAAAGTTCAAAAAATGTTCGGAAACGTTATTCAATTTCGAAACATTTTAATTTGTGATAAATGTCGTTTGATGTAATGAAATGGATTTAATATCGATTTGTGTGAATAAATAATGAATTGTGAAGTTTATGTTATGTTCGAGATTATTATTAATGGTTCTTCATGATAGCATTGACGCGAAAGTAAAATTTAATTTCGATGCTTTTTTTGAAATCCTGGCGCATTATTAAAGCTTTTCACATCTCGCTTTATACGATGTAATTATTATTTTTACGCATTCAGTTTGTTAGTTAATATTATTTTTGAATTTTTTCACTTATTTTAGGTATACTGCTTCCTATATGATCGGTTTCTGTTCGCACAGTCACACATCACACAGAAATATTTCTGTACGTCATTCACATGACGAATAGAACGGACCGCTGTGCGGTGCAGTGGCAATTCATATGAAAACATTACGGTTTTAAACTATGGTCCAGTAAACGGCTACTGTTCCGGACAATAATCGCTGCTACACGCAGAGAACAATAAAGTTGAATCAACAAAAGAAATTGTGTTCAGGCACGTTTTGTTGAAACAACCAAATTATTTTGTCGATTTTGTAGATTGCGCGTGTTCGTCTCGCGATGTCGACTACTATAAACATGTGAATCAGTCAAATTATATTTCTTAACGTATAAAAGATTATTCTTTTTTTTCATTCCATCTTTTATATTGTGCATTATATATAATTTGGTTGAGTTATCAAAACCATCATTGTTTTCATAAAATAATAGTAAAAATGAAACATATAGTCCATACATAGTCCATACATGTTTAAGAAATTATTAAAACATTAAAGTGGTTCTTGTACATTATTTATTTTCATCAGAAATATTTCTGGACTACGTATGGACTATACTTGAAACGTATGGACCATATATGTTTCATTTTTACTAGTGTCCTCTTTTCCTCGCTCGCATTAAAACGCGTCTTTCATTCCATTTTATTAATCCATTCCAACAACTTTATCGATTGTAATCTTTATTTTGGCGCGATAACAATTTTATTTATCTTACATTAAACACAACAATCATTTTCCAACGACCCGATTCAAATTTTAATTTAATTTTATTCCACCCGAGATGTAAAACTGAGGAAGAAAAATAGAAGCAATCATCGTAGGGTTCAATGCAATTTGTCAAATACTAAACATTCGCAGGATACCAACGTTAACTTTACAGTTACAAGCAAATGCCAAGTAGAACTATAACCTTTCAATCATCATCAGCGCGGAAATTTCCATAACATTATCCACGATCATCCGAATATTTTGTCTTTTACGAGCGAAATTTGTCCGCCATTGTGAAATTAATAAATCGAGCGCGCCAAAGTAACTCCTGTCGGTGTCTATAAATTATCCGTCACGCGTCTCATAAATGTGATATTACAATTTCAAGCCGGTGCGTTTCCTCGATGAACTTATGACGTAATAATAATGTCGATAATGATAACGGCGACAGTCCAACGAATTGCTAGCAGCCGCGGCGCGCTCTAATGAATACAAACAGCGCAAAACGGACGTAAGATTTCGTGGGGCTTTTCGGCGCCGCTCTCGTTATTAACCCATTTCCCCTATTTAATTGATGAAAATGGCAGGAGCGAAACTCGTAACGTACGGTTTGAGGATGATTAGTTCTGTTTAACAGACTCAAGTAACAATGATACACCGGCTCCTTTTTATTTCACCAAGGAACGACGTGACCTGGTTTCACCCTACAAATTATGGGACAAGGCGTGACGCGCATCCTGATATAAACATACCGCGCGGTACAAGTTACAAGACCCGTCCACTGCAGCTTCGAGCGTCGCCTAATCCATTCGGATGTCCCCTTTGCTTTCTGTTTGTACGCCCGCTTGACACTCGCGCATACATTTTAAAATCGGCTTACGGACAGCAAGCCATTTTACAAGGTGATACGTTAGCGATTTTAACCTTGATATATTAGACTGCGTCAAACAACAGATATTTTTCTGTTCACCTTAAAAATAAAGTGTATTGGTAACCCGCAGGGCTACCAACATATTTCACTTTCACGGCGAATAAAATATGCTACTCAATGAGGAAGAAAAGTGGTTTCAGGTTGGTAGCCCTTCGCTTTTGACTTGGGTTACGAACTTAAAACCACTTTTTTTCCGTCATTTGTGAGATCTTTTGATTTGACGTCGAAGACAAAGGATGTATCGGAAGAAACGTATCCAAATTTATTATATATTAATACAGTAAAGGTACATTTCTTCTAAGATATTTTTTTTTCAAATATCAAACTAGAAAACGTAATAACAAGCCCATTTAGTTACTCAGGGTATGATAAGAAAAAAAAAATAGAATATTCCACTCTAATCTAACGTTTGCTAAAGGAATAAATTTTCAACATTGGAGTTATGATCAAACGTGCTTAAAATGTGCTGAACGATAGCACGATGTTGTGAAGTCGAGAGTCGCGTTAATTTAAATTCAACGTTAAAAGTCGAAAGGCGAACCGGAGAGTTAAGAATAAACAAAGGAAACGGTGATATATTCGATACGGGTACCTCAAAGAATCCGCGGAAAGTCGATTGTACTCGCAAAATAACTCGCCCTCCTGTTATGGATGTTCGCACCCGTTGCCTTAATTTCCCCTATTTTTTCTGCTTGCAAACTTTTCGCCGACTACAATGACCGAGCCATGTCACAAAACCACGGGATTATCTTCCTGTTTTTCTTCCATTCAAACACGGCCAATTTTATCCATGAAACAAAATGTATATAGGTTGCCATATATGCCACCTATATACAATTTTTTCACGGATATTAAAAGACCGGAAATTGAATTTTAAAATTCGCACCACTGTTCGCTAATTATTTAGCGTGGCGATCGCCGTGCCGGCTAATTGTTATGACGCGGCTGGATTTCGGTGACGAAAGGTTTTGCGAAATCATTTGGCGGAGGGAAAAGCTGTCGCAAAGTGTACACGATGCTCGAGCGTGATGCGCAAATCTCGTCCATTGTGTGCGGTGCAATTAGCTCGGCATTTACACGACGCTACATTACACGGAACTGGATTCTGCGGAGCGAAAGCGGCGCCCCCCCGCCCGCGGACCTGTCTGTTTGAAAGGTGAAATCCAGCTGGCTTTCCGTGCTCGGCGTTTCCTAACGGTCTTATCTGTTCGTTATCAACCATCCATTACGTTTCTTCTGCTTTTGTCATCTACGAAATGAAATTTCGAGAAAGAAAGTTAACTATTCAAATCCAACCTTCCGAATATCAATAAATTACTTTTAGGCGGAGAAACGTTTTCCCAGCTGGCAATGCACGAGGGAAATGGAATTAGAAAAATAAAACGTGGAAATTTCTGGGATATTGCTGAAGGAATATAGAGCTATATATAAAATGATAGCAGGAGAATGGTAATTGTGGTTAGATAGTGAATTGATTAGTGAATCAATGGAAGATTCTTCGATGGTGATATATTTGCAGGATTTCCCGTGCTTAGAATGTAAATTTCAGAGATTTCTTCAGTTTCGCGTGGAAAGAACTGTTTTATATTTCTCATATTTGCATAAGTCTTCATCGTTATTTATAAAAAAAAATTAACATTTCGAATGAATTTAAATGATTGAAGTCATTTATTTAGAAACATCTGACCATTTTAACCATTTCCTTATATGAAATTGTTAAAACATATATTGGACCATGTATGGACTATATATGTTTCATTGTTACTAGGGTAGTTTGCTAAAAGATGACTTTTTACTTTAGGTATAAATTTATGTACCATAATTTTCAGTTATATTTCCGATACCCTTTTTTTCGCTGTACCTATTGCCATTACGTTGGATTCTGTTTAATTTAAAAATACATTTTTAAGAGTTTAGACATTCGCATTTTCGTACCATATTTTTACAGGTGCATGGGAATTGAACGAATATTGTACATTTATAATAATGTATCTTGCACACGCGGAACTGTGTGTGTAACTTTATAAGCCACTTGAATTTTGATTTATCGTTTGGTTATTCTTATAAAATGCGCTAAAAAATTTTATTCTTTCGAGCATAATATCACCTTTGCGTTTATATATATTTCAAAAATCTAGATTTTATTTTCACAAGACGACAAAATGTAATAAAATTTATATAACTTGAAATAGGTAATGTAACATTCACAGCATATATTGATAAAAACAAATATATGTTTAGTTTTTTTTTAACAAGAATACTAATATTAATAATAAAATATAATAATAAAATATTATTTATATGAATTGTGAATATAGAAATATTTCTGGAAAAAAAATATATATATAAAAACCACTTTAATCCATGCCATATATATTAGAAACGTCTAACACGTACACATAAAAATGTAACACATTTAACTTGTATATAAAACACATCTTTTATCATAAATAAGCCGACATTTTTATCGTACTCACAAATTTATGTTTTAAATTATCTAGTTACCATAATCTAGAATTATCATTTTTATACCTTCCAAGTGAGTGAATTTATACTTTTTTTCTTTGAATCTGCACAAGTTGCACTGAAAGAGAACATCTGCTAAAAATGTTCAGCTCTGAACTTACTTCTTTCCTATAATCACATTTCCTAAGTAATGCTGGAGGATCCTTTTATTTACCTTTTTTTTGCTCTCTCCATTGTCAACATTAGATCTGAGAATCTTGATAAATTATCTTGACATGAATTATTCAAATTATCCTGACACCCTCTATTGTACATTTATGTTATACTCATTGCATTCCTGTAAGATTTTCACCGCTCTTCAAATGTCTTAGATTACATGGCTACGAAATTTCAACAAATTCCATACATTTGTTTGCTTAATATATGTCATTAATTTAATCCATACTTTTTATTCCCCATATTATTTCTTCATTTAATTTCGAATACAAAAAATATTCGGATTTATTATATATATTCCATTGAAACAAATTTGTTCCAGCCTGAAAACAATTATCATAACTGAACTAATTAAATGTAATTAGTTTGGATGGAAAAAAAAAACAGTTCAAAGAAATAACTTTTATGCCAACCATCACAGGCTGGAAAATAATTAACGTTTAAATTAAAGGGAAACAAACTGAAGGTAAATGTAAACTTATACACTCAAGGATTAAATCAATTTTTTTAATTATGCAAGATGCATTCTTTGTGTTCAAGAATATATTGTCATCGTGCAGCTTTTCAAAAGGGACGTTACAGAATTTAATTTCTACTTTAAGCTTCAATTTAACAAAAACCTTGTTTACTTATTTTAGTGATACGTGCCGAATATCGTCTATAAAATGTGTTGAAGTATGCAATATGAAATAATAATCATTTCGTGCTATAATAATGATAATCTTTACGCAAACTAAATGTACTCTGGTTTGATGGAATAACATGAAAATTAAATAAATTTGAAATTGGAGAAAGGTTTAATCGCAAAATCATGTTTTCATTAATTTATCATTTCACGTCTATTTCAGTTATTTTTTATTTACTAAGAAATTGGTAATTTATAAAAAAAGCTCGAGAAATTTTATTGGGAAGAAATACTCATAGAAAATCATTTGAAGCGATTCAACTAAATTATTAATATTGTTAAAATTATATGTTACAGTTAGTTCTAAAGTGCAACATGCTGTACAGTTAAATGTGCTTACATATTAAATGAACCATTTTAGCTTATGCTTTTAAAAATATAACCTAATTAAAATTCAAATTATATAACTAATGAAATAATTTGAACATGAAACGAAAAAGGAAATGATTGATTTATCGTAATTTTATTTAACTAAAAGGAATACACGCTATATATTGAGATATATTATATATAGATTACAGTATTAATTATAATTATATCTGTTTAACTATGAATTAATTATAATTATGATACAAACATAAATTATTAATGTTTGAATAAATATATATATAAAAGAAGTTGTCGCACAAATGGAATAAATTTCTTTTTAAGACTCCTTGTTGTCACAAACTTTTTTAATAAGTTTTATTGAAAAAATGAAAGGAATACTTTGAACACAGTTTTACTACACTGAGGAAAATATGATAGAATAAAGTACGATTTGTGTTAGTAAATCGAATGCATAAGACATCCGCTTGTGTTTTGTGAGACATTTTACAAACAGTGATGGTAAAAAAGTACTATAACTGTTCGTAAAATGTCTCACAATATTAGGACAAAGCACGAGCAGGTGCCTTATGCATTCGGTTTACTAACACAAATCGTATTTTATTCTATCATATTTTTCTCAGTGTAG
>JABFPN010000284.1:0-54417 GCA_022817305.1 Leptoteleia sp. ZL-2020 | reverse complement strand
TATACACAATATAACTTATATTGTATTATAAATAAAGTATAGATGAATGTTTATCATAACAATTTCTAAATTATAATTTATTACCAATTACACTTTTTATATTAATATATAACCGTTAGAAATCAAATACTACATTTTCTTCTAAGTTTTTATATAAATTTCTTAATATACATATTAAATCATTAAATTATTTTGTGATTTAAGTTTTAACGTATTTTGTGTTTGATTTCTTACGGTTATACATTAAAGTAAAAAATGTAATTAGTTTACAAGGAACATTGTTGAACAAAACTAATATTTAATATTACTACTTTCATATACTATAGTTTTGTTTAGACTATCATGATATGTTCCAATTAAACAGTATATATAAATTCTTTGTATTTCCCTTTTTTTAATAAATTATTGTTACTATTATTTTTCTTTTTTTTTACTTCAATGTTTCAAATGTCAAAATTACTTCAAACTTAGAACAATCGTGATAATAATGTAAGAACGATTAATCGATCTTATGACTAATGTAGTAAATACATGTGAAATAAATAAAGTCATATAAACTAATATAATAAAGAGGGCATTTTTGTGTCAATTAGATCGATAAATCTAAAAAATGTTAAATGTCATAATAGTCAACTATCTGAGAAATATTATAGTATTAGAGATACGTTGTTTTTTGTAATCTAAGTTGTATTAAGAATGAAATAAAGAAATAATTATATATATATTTTATTATTGTGGAACTGTTTCCATAAATTTAAAGCCACCCCTAAAAATTAAAAAAAAAATTAAAAAATTGATTACTAATAAAGAAATACATAAAACGATAAAAAACTCGAACTCTCACGAGTTGTAGGTATTATTTATTTTTTACAAGTTTCGATGAGATTTAGAATTAATCTATGGTATTGTATTTGTATCGCGTTATTTATTGAATTGAAAAGAAAAATAGATAATACCACTTTTACAGATTCCATACAATCTGGAAAAACGGCGAGGAGTAGTAACTAAACTGTTCGCGGGGGACTCACGATCGAAAAATGATGACGGTACACTTGTGCACATGCCAAAGCGTTATCGTAAGATCGAAGTCAAATACTCACGATTAGGCTATGATGAATTTGACTTTGATCAGTATAACCGCACCAGTTTTTGCGGATTAGAGGCAACACTCCCAAACAGTTATTGTAACGCAATGCTTCAAGTAAGTTCATATATTTACTAGGGTCATATAGTAATATGGTAAGATTTTATATAACCGAAACATTGCTTATTAAACATTGTAATTGTAGTACAATAAGTAATAAAATTATTTTAATTTTATTTCACTATTTACAAAATACATACAATTATTCCTATTAAAGCATTTTTTCGTAATTATTTATTTTTTTTTATTTTTTCATTGATGGTTTTAATTAAAAAATTTAATTAATTTTTACATAAATTTATAGTTATTATATTACTGTGAGCCAGTGAGGATAACGTTACTGTCACATTCATGCCAAAAAGAATTCTGCTTATCCTGTGAATTAAGTTTCTTATTCCACATGCTGGACATATCACGAGGGTGGCCCTGTCAGGCTGCAAATTTTTTACGAGCTTTTCGAACTGTACCTGAAGCAGCTCGTTTGGGTCTCATACTTAGTGACTTGCACCCTGAAGCTAAAAGAAAAATCAGTCTGGTTGGATTAATTCAGGTAGTGCATCTAATTTTTAATGATATTAATAAAAAATTAAATTGTTACATCAGTTATTAATCCAGTCAATTTTCAATAGATTATTTAATGTTAGATTATACAAGTTATTTGATAAGATCTAAGGTAAACCATTACATAAATTAATGTGATTTTTGTTAGTTTAGATTATACATTTGCACATAATTTTACAAAACAACATATGGTTTAATTTCTCACCGAATTATTTATAAAATATTTATTTAAATTTTAAGTCGATTTGATTGTTATTTATATATTATAATATTGATTTAACTAAAAACAAAATTTTTCAGAGTTGGAACAGATTCATATTATATCAAATGCATTATGATATTTTGGAAACGCGCAAACGCCTTCAGGAGGAAGAAGAAGCAGCTCGACAGAAATGTGGACAAAATCAAAAATCATTTATATACAATGAACAGGATTTTCCAACAATTTTACTCGGTTCTCGGTATAAGATACAGGAAGAGGAGAGGAAAAAAAGACGGAAACAAGAGGAGGATGGTAAATATATGTGGATCACATCGAAAGGTAAACACAATTCAAGCGAGATTCCCCCTCTGCGCACCTTTTGTGTTTATTTTTCTATTTATCCACAGCTAGGCTTATGTTCTTTTTGTTTGACTACAACTTGGAAGCCGTATCGAAAAACATAACACAAAGCCAATTGAAAAAATGTTTACGGAATTTAAGGCATTGATTTATAAATTATGAAAAAAATAAAACTTTCTCTAATATATTTTAATGTATTTATATTAATTTTTGCGTCTTTAAATTTATGTTATAAGACATATAATTCATAAATAATTATTCAAAAGAACACTTTTTCTTAAATTTAAATACAATTTCAAGCATTTATTATTAAATAAATTTATTTAACATTATAAATAATTAAATTTGAAAATTAGCGTGACCCATTCACTGCAAACACTTAACTTATTATTACAAAAAGTTATTTAATGCCACAGTTAAATATAATGCTTGAATTAAAGTAAAGAAGGATTGTCCGCCTTTGTTATCATTTAAAGATACGGCTCCAAACCCAGTATGACTGCAACAACTTATCCGAAGAAAAACAAGTGGATTCAGACGAAGCGTAAGCTTATTACATAAAGCTTCTACTTTAATAAATATCATTGAAATATTGGTCATAGTAAGGCTTCTTGTATTTCTAAGGATATTGCATTTCGAGCTTGTTTCTTTGATTTTCCTTTTCAAAAAATTTGTTTATGCTTTTCTTGAGATTTATTTATTAGCTTACCTTGTTTTGAACTTTTTCTTTCTTTTCATTCACAAATTAAGGCATTATATCCCATGTGTGTATATATAACTTAGATTTATATTACCTTAATAAAAATAAATAACGATTTATGTAACTGTTTCCTCATTAAAGTGACTAAACGTAATTCTGAAAATAATAACATTAAATTAAAGTGTACTGTAAATTATTTAATTATGTATATATATATGTGAAAAACAAAAAGAAATATTTTAGAAATTAATTCTCAATTTGTTTCATGTTTTTAATATTGTGGTTTTTGATGTATAAAGATAATAGAAAATCAGTAGAAGAAAGTTTGAAGCAAGACGAAGAAACCGAAATCAGCAAGTTATTTGGATCGGAGCAGACCCATATTTATCGTTGTCGCAAATGCGGTGGAGAAACTTCAAAACAGTCTATTACATTATTATGCAATTTGGTATATCCACAAACAAGTATAAGTAAGTGATCAATTAATACATGAATACTTTTTAAATACTGCAAAGAAATAAAGATGATATCTTATATTTTTATATATTAATCATTTCTTTTCTGTACGTAACTAGTAAAAGAAGTTCCATTCACAACTATATTGGCTCAAAGTTTGAGACCTGAAAAAACCACTCCAGCCTGGTGTGAAACGTGTCAAAAGTATGCTCAATCAGTCGAAACTAGGCAACTTACGAAGTTACCTCAGGTTCTTGTACTTAATTGCGGACTCGACACTCAACAAGTAAATAAACAAAAATTTAAATTTTCTAGAAAATAATATTTTCAAATTATCAAATGTTTTAGCGGAACAAGAAAAAAATGTATTAGTATTAAATAAAAATATTAATTTAATAATCTATTTTTGTTAATAATACAGGATAAAACGTTTTGGCAAACTCAAATGGATATCGTAGTTCAAAAAATTATGAATGGAAAAGATGGTGTAAGTCCATCATCTAGTCCTATTCCAATGGCTATTAAACCTTGTCGATATGGTGCTAATTGCACACGAGCTGGTTGTCGATTTAGGCACATTGGTCGCGATTCGGGTCAGTTTTCATTTTGTACACAAAAATTCTGTTTAAATTGTATTCATTTCAGAAAAATATATAAATAAATGATTTTACAGATACAAATATTGGAATGACATCCGCATTGCCTGGCACAACAAAATCTGGTGTGCCACTCAATCACCTGTATTATTACCATTCTTGGATACCTCATAATATTGAAGTTGCGATAGATGGAAATGGTTCTTTAAGTGTAACAAAGCTAGATAAACTAGGCGACGATGATGTCAGTAGTAGTAAAGAACAGTCTGTAGTAGAAAACGGATCTTCTAATGAAAGCGACTGTAAAACGAGTGAAAGTGTTGAAAGCTCGAACAATCAGGGACTTAAAAATTCATCAAAAATGCAGAATCCGGTACAGAAACTGCATTATAGTTTAAGTGCTGTAGTTTGTTATATTGACGATAAGAATGAGGATAGAAGAAACTTAGTATCCCTTATTAAAGTTGGTCCAAATTACCATGAGAAATTATCTGGAAGTGCTGTATCGCAGTGGTATATATTCAATGATTTTAGGTAAGAATTTTATTAAATTAGAATAAATGTTGCGTACCCTAAAAGCAAATTTTTAATTTTTAATTTGTTAAAAAATTTTTTGCTTAAAAAAAAGTCTTATTTTAAAAAAGTAAAGAACTTTCCATAAAATAGAAATGTTTAAAAAATTTATATTTGTATTTTTACATTTTATTACACAAAAGCTTGATAATACGTTTAGTATATTAATTAATGTATAATATATTATTTTAGCATATCTCCAGTTACACCACAAGAAGCAGTCTGGTTTAATTTGGATTGGAAAGTTCCTTGTGTATTAAGTTATACAGCTACCCCAGCACCTGAGCCTGCAACAGTAGTTAGTCCACTTACATATGACGTTTTTGGAGAAGATAAATGCATCGCCAGAAGTGGAGGAACCAGGGGTATAACATTTACTCCCTTAACTTCTGACGAGATGCCGAAAAAAGGTATTTCTTACATACTTATAAATTACAATGTCACGAAAATAGTAATGTAATGTAAAATATGTGAAATGTTTAGTGTAAAATATTCTAAATTACACTAATAACAATGTGAAATTTAAATTATTATTTGCCCATGTTTAGGAGACTTGGTAGGAATTGACGCCGAATTTGTAACTTTAAATCAAGAAGAAGCAGAACTTAGAAGCGATGGAAAAATGTCAACAATTAAACCAAGTCACATGTCCGTTGCAAGAATCACATGCATCAGAGGGTAATATTCAGGCATTTTATTTGTTATATACATATATATGTATAGACTCATGAATCGTATATTTCGGTGACGCACCCACACTTTCATCCACAAGCTACACTCCTAAAAATTGTATTGTGTTGTAATGTTTTAATTTTTGTGAATACTTTGAAATTGGTAAACGAGAAATTCTTAGCGGGGGAGTTACGCCCTCGTGCCACTACTTTTTTAAAATCTAATTAAACTAACAACGTAAATTATGTAAACAATTTTTTTACATTATAGTCAAGGTCCATTGGAAGGTACTCCATTTATCGATGATTATATCAGTACTCAAGAGCAAGTGGTAGATTACTTAACAAAATTCAGCGGCATTCAACCGGGAGACTTAGATGCAAACTTCAGTAGTAAACATCTCACAACACTAAAATCGACTTATTTAAAGTTAAGATTTTTAATAGATAATGGTATTATATTTGTCGGGCATGGACTCAAGAATGATTTCAGGTAAAGTTATAAAAATATTTAACGCTCTCAAATGCTCCTCTAGCATTGAATTATGTAAAATTAAATTTTCTTAATTATTTCAGAGTAATCAATCTCGTGGTTCCATCAGAACAAATTATCGATACTGTACTATTGTTCCATTTACCTCACCACCGAATGGTTTCACTGAGATTTTTAACTTGGCATTTCCTTGGTAAAAAAATCCAGTCTGAAACTCATGATTCGACGGAAGATGCGCGTGCTGCCCTCGAACTTTATCATAAGTACAAAGAATTGAAGGAGAATGGTACATTAACCGAGTCTATTAAAGAACTGTACAGTGTTGGTACCCAATTACAATGGAAGGTAATCATTTTTGTTTTTCATCCAAACATTACAAAATAATTTCATTCCTAATAATTGTTGTTCATAAATTTTTAATTACGACGTAAAATAAGTTTCTTCTTTTTCAATAACAACATTTGTATGTTATAATTTAGGTACCAGATAGTTGATATAAGGATGAACCAGCCGAGGCAAAAACTTAGGATAATTAAACAAACGGCCTTGGCGATTCATAAAACAAATATACAAAACAATGAACAATACAATCGCCTATGCCGTCCACAATTTTCAAGTAAATCAGAATTATACAATATTAAAACCAATAAGCATAATTTCAACAAGCAACACAATAATTAAATCGATTATGGGTTACACAAGAGAGATAAATTTCGCCAAA
This sequence comes from Leptoteleia sp. ZL-2020, assembly GCA_022817305.1. NCBI lineage: Eukaryota > Metazoa > Arthropoda > Insecta > Hymenoptera > Scelionidae > Leptoteleia > Leptoteleia sp. ZL-2020. The sequence goes on along the minus strand of JABFPN010000284.1, from coordinate 47,940 downwards.
ATTCGATTCTTGAAGTTTGAAAATGTTTTACCGAAAATGAACCCGATTATCGAAGCAAGAACTATTTTAGGGGTAATAATTGTTGATATTTTCTATTTGTTTATCTTCTCTCAAGAATGTTGCATCTGTCCGTTACTTAAAAACAGTTTTAGTAGCAACAAATAATTTCCATTACCTTGACTTCGCAGTTTTTAACTTAAATATTTTTTCTATTTAAATAATAATAGTAATGTTTAATACATTTAATATATAATAAATTTCTGGCTATTTGTCCTAATTGAAACATGTTTTTGTCGGAAAAAAATTTATATTTCCTCTCTGTGCCTCGACATGCGCACTTTGTAGTGTTCATTGGGGCGTAAAACTATAAAGAAAGACAAACAGTCAATTTTTATGCTTTATTAGTTTTATAATTTTTTCTCTTCAGATTTGTAGATATGCGAATAAACCGCTTAAAGAGAAAGTACAAATAAATAAGCTGGAAGTAGGCTTTAATAGCAAAATGGATAAATAGTCGAGAATTTATTCTATAATTATAAAATATTATATTAATCATATATCATTTATATGCCAATTTAATAATTAATTTGTAAAAATTAAAATAATTAATTGGTATACTTTTGATTGAAAAGCACAATGCGTTAAAGATTATTTTTCTAATTATATAATGGTTCGTATTTGGAACAAAAAAAATTAAATTTAAAAACATTTTGCTACTTACTTTTCCTTATATTATAGTCATTTACGTTAGAGGAATATGTAAAAATCTGGCTGTAATTTTGATTACTTTTAAAAAGTACTTTTTAATCAACGTTTTTTTCAACGTTTTAGATCATTTAAAAAGAAAACAATGTGTATTTACTCTTAAATAGTTTTTATTACTATCTATACAAACATGTTTTTGCAACATATTTTTATATTACTATCACAAAATAAACATTTCCCACTGTATTTCTGATTATCATACTGATTCAAAGAAAAATATATTTCGCAACCAAATAAAAAATATTGGAACATCATATTTTTAAGGCACTAATTCAAATTTTAGTTAAACAAATTTTAAAATCGATTAAACAAATTCTAAAGATTTATCGAATTCATGAAATTTAAAAAGATAAATTGTTCATACATGGGCAAACTCTCCTTTTTATAACACATGTCTAGAAAGTTACTTATTACAGATATTTTTTGGTACAGAAAACTATTGAATGTAAATGAGTGTTCTAATAATGTGAACATTCTCAAAATTGTCATATACATTTGATGAAATTTCGGTATACTATATTGAAAGTATACGCTTTAAAATTCAGAAGTTGCTACATGAAAAATATACATATGTAATAAGTCACTTTTGTTTTACTTGTTCCAAAAAAATATAAAAAATAAATGCAGAACTTGTGCAACGTTTGACTGATTGCTTATCTTGCGCCCAAGTTCTGCATATCTATTAAATATTGATTTGATCATTGTAAATGCAGTTTTTCTCGTTTAGAATTAATTATTGTACGTTAAAAAAATGTTAAAAGTACCAATGTAGTCATAAACAATGTATCAACGTTTTTTTTTATAAATTGTTATTTTTCTCTTCAACACTTTGTCCAGTTTCGTATCATTTGTTGGAACGAGATTCATCTTAATATCTTAATATAAAAATATGAATGTTAATCAGTGTTACAATAAACCGCGTGCGCTAAAGAAATGTTACGAAAAAGTCTATATCATGTACTTGAATGACATCAATGAGAAACAATTGTAGATGAAAACGTTGGAAAATTAGCGACTAATACCGATACTTCAGGATAATGAGTTTACTGGCAACAGTTAAGCGTAATTTAAATAATGTACTTTTAGATAGAGACACAGGTATACATATACGCGTGATGTACATAAACTCTGACAATTATACACATATTATACATTATTTTTATACAAATTTTACGAGAGAAACCGATGAAACAATTATCAAAATCTACAATGGAGTACAAGATATGTTATACATATATGTAATATATTTTGGGACGTTCCGATGCATTTTTATTTTCCTATTCTAACGGATGATGCTTGCCGAATTATTCACATTGAATTTGACAAAATCGACAAAGGTCGATATAACGAAGCATTTTTCATGTCTGTTATTGTTACATCAATGTGATTTTTTTCAATAAAAAAATATTGTAACTAATTTGAAAGTATTCATTTTATTTTACATGTTATACAAATTCGAGATAAAAATAATGAACATGAGTGAAACATTTTTCATTGCATATTGTCTGTAAATTATTTTTTATACATGATGGATAATATAAATTTCTTAAGTCCTTAGAAAAGCAAAAATAACTGAAACATTCGTCATTTAGAAACATATCAAAATAAATGTAGTAAATAATCATTTTTACTAACATTAATGCATCATTTTTATTTAATTACCTTGAACAACAGCTATACAATAATTTTTAAATATAAGTGGATCTGTGTGGTCGCTAACGAAATTTCTGTCAGGTTTTAAACTTGCAAAAATATTTCTTTGGGCTTTCAAGAGCACTTCAATTGAACAAATAGATTCAATTCTCTCGACATCTTTTGGTATCTCGTATTCCGTGTAAGAAGTTACGACCACGGGAACTTTATGTCTGCAAAATGCTTTAATGGTTTCAGGCCATGTGTCCCACGAGGAATAACCAGTATGTCTGTATAATCCTGGATTGAATAAACATATTAAATTTGGTTTTGATAACGTTGTTATCTCGTGGTACAATTTTGCAGGATGAAATTCTAATCTGATAAATTTTCTTTTTGAGCAGCAATATGTACATAACTGAATTGTAGTCAAAGCATCGAGCAAATACTGAGGAGCTTGTAATTCCGGTCCTATGATTACCAGTTTCAATTCCTTCAGCGAAGGAAGAAAGTGGAGAAACAATGTTTCCCAAAATTTGAAATCTGCACATTCAAACTCAAACTCAGCTCCAATTATATGAATGGTGAGGGTTTCCATTTGTTGCCACTCTGTAAGTAATCAGAAGAAAACTGTAAATTATTATTACATATACAAATATGAAATAGTATCAAGAAACTTTTCGACACTTAATATTCATATGACTTATTATATTTCACATCCAGAATTTTTAGTCAAGTGTCTAAATAATGATGTTATGTTAAGTGTGTGCAATCTGATTTATTGCCTCGACACTTCAATAATAATTATAACAATAATAATAACATATTTAAGATGTTAAATGTTAGATAGCGTTTCGTTTCTTGGTTACACTGAAACTCATCAGTGAGGCTAGTGTAACCAATGCCTTATACGCTATGAATTTATTTCAGGAGAATGTGTTGTAATATGCTATCTATATATCATCTCAGTAATGGAAAAGATGAAATTACAATCATCTAAACCCTCTACTGAGAATATATGATATTATTCTCTTGAAGTTCAATTTATTTGTTTACAAATGAATTTACCTTTTTTAAAATTTGATTTTTTACCTATTACAATTTCTTTTTAACTATGATCTTATGAAATCAGTTTTTAAATAATATAAAATTCAATTCTATATAATTATGTAGTAAAGTAATTAATTAGTTTGTACCCTTGAAATAAGTTTTTTGAAATGCGAATAAAGTTGTCAGAGGTACGGTGGCTAAATGGGACAAGACAGCATAATTGTAACTATCCATGTCTTCGTACAACTTTGTTTCCCCAATCAAATGTGCAACTATTTCGTCAAAGTTGTTTGGCAATTCAAACGGAACATTGCTAATGACGTTTGGAATTCGAGGTTTTGCGTTTCCGTAATCGCGCTGTAACTGCGTTATTCGTCTGAATACTTTGAAGTTCGGACACCACTTTCGGTGTTCTCGAGAATGCCTTTCATCGGAGCATAAAAAATTTACGCCACAATTCGAACAGGCGTCGTTACAAATATTATAACATGTTCGGCAAATACGCGGGTACAATATTATCTCCCTTTCCCATAAATCCAGGTGCCTTTTAATTTTCTGCTCGATCAATTCTATTAATTTTACTCTATAAATTCGATATTGATCCGGCGATGTGCCGGCATTCAATTGGAAATCACCTTGAAGCCTGAAAAATCAATTTAAATTTATCTCTTATTTAACTTAAGCTGTATAAATCGCTTTAAATATTACTTTTATGCATAATTACAAACATTATTATTAAACAATTAATAATTCACACTTCTTATTTTACGAGTATCCATTGCAAGCACTTATAATTGCAATTAAAATGATATTACCCGACAACCTGCGTAACAGCCTCGCAAAGTCCTTTATGTTCATCACGATTCTCCTTCTTATGCTTCTCCGAGCAATAAGTAACCATTTTGCAAGAGTCGCACAAAATTACGGGTCTGCAAAGCTTCGCGCAAACTAAGCACAATCCATTGACAAACATGCGCCTTGGTTTGAAATTGTATTGGATCGTATCTTCCTCGTCGCAATAGTTCTTAACATTTACAAAAGGTTTGTCGAGTCTCTCAAAGATGTCTATTATTTTGACATCCGATTTGACCGGTACCACATTCACCTTTTCAACTTTCCGCTTGTGACAGGCCACCGGAATTTTCGTCTTCTTTTTCCGTCCCATATCTTGCCGCTTCTCGGTACCGAGTTAGAAGAGAGCGCGTAAAATGAGACGAGGGTTATAAGTCAAACTTGCGAACAATTTGTGTATGGGAAAAATGCTTTGACAATGAGGATGTGCTTACGCAGACCTCGGTCAAGTATTGAGGACACGGTCACAGTTTGTCTGCACTGTCTATTCCGATCCCGAGACGGGAAGTTGCTTTTCCCATTTGTACAAATGATTTTCCGCGACTCAGATGCAAACGTCAACTGGCTGTTTCAGCAGAGACCTATGATAATTATATCGCCTCATAAACGCGGAAGTCTGACGGCCCGCTCCTGTCCAATTAATTATAGAATTATTTACAATTAATTTAACTGTAAGTAATTCGGACTTATCTGATTGGACAGTGCTGTTTCATTTTCTGAAAAATTAAATTTCCACCATCACTTCTAAGGTCTGGATAAATTAATTCAATTAATTTCACTCGATCAAAGATATATAATTCAATTTCTTTTTACTTTCGTATACTTACTCGGTATTTTTTTTTAATTGTTTTATAATGATTATAATAATTTAATGTCTAATTAAGTCGAAGAATGGTTCGGTTTGATGACTTTAAAAATACTTACTATTTCAAGAGAGGTGTCAAGCAATCCATCAAGTTGTCCATTAGGTCTAGGAGAATGAACAATGAAAAGGTGTACAAAAATTGACGTACTGCAATGGAAAAGCAATGTTGTGTACAATTTCGGTGTGGTAATGTGTCTAAAATTATCTGTTGGATTGTTCGGTAGTTTCTTGTCCGATGTCTGTTAGAGAAATGAAGGTAATTTCAACACTTTCAAAAAAGAAGTCACTTGCTCACATGCGCAGCCACCTCTCGTTAATGGGCACAATGCCCATTAGGCTTGGTACCATGTTATTTTCAGAACGGTTGTTACTTTTATCGAGCTTTTATTCGATAAGCCCCGGACCACAGTGTTTTAACGCTGACACAATAGTGACAGCTTTCCATCGATTTAAAAGTCTCTCGCGTTTCTTTGCTCGCAGGCATTTAAAAGTACACCCTGCTCGCGTGCAACGCGCCCGACGCGAGAGGCAAGTATATTATCTTATTTCTTTTATATTTAATTATTTTAATTTATCCCTTTTTCTCGTAAAGAATAAATCGCAAAAAGTTGTCCCAATAAAATTGTTTGATTTTTTCTTTCAGTAATATGTAATGTAAAAAGTTAAAAATAATTACAGAAATGTAGTATAACAATATTATATCATATAAATATTAAAAGGAAATAAAAGCAATTAATTTGGCGATACTTAAATTATATTAAATTAATGAAAGTTAATTTAAATGAAATATTTTGCAATAGATAAAGTATGTATTAAACAAGTTTTTATTTTTAATACATGATTAAATAAAACTGTAAAAAAAGTGGAGATTAAGAGGAAGGAGTTTCAGTTTTACTCTATTTTCGGAAATGTTTTAAAATAATACCCGAAATTTGACCTAGAAATTAATGCCCTTGTGACCTAATAGAAATTTATATTTCTTTTTTTTCTAGCATTTAAATTAAACGTGCGTGGAGAAAACTACTAGAAACTAATATTTCTCCGCTTGGTTCAACCATATTTACAGAAATGAAAAAAGCTGACTTTTGGTTTTACAAGTAAAACATATATTGTTATCTAAATACTATCACCGAATTCATTTCTTTATTGTATCGATATAATACATTCAGTTGCGATATTTACTTACAACTTCAACAGTTGTATAAACATTTATTAATTCCAATTTCTTTCCAATGTTAGGATTTTATGTTTTTAACATCCTTTACTTTTTTCCCTTAATAAAGCAGAATATTTATAAAATCTATGATAAATATTAGTAAATATTTTTTTAATATAAAATTACCATTTACATTGTGGAAATAAATTGTACTTGTACGCAAATCTATGGAAAAAAGAAAAATATGTCCATAAAAAATCGCAAAATTATTAAGCTGTTTCATGTATTATTTGTCTTTTTTTATGCATAAGTTTAAAGATAAGTTCATTGAAAAACAATTGCGTGCGCGAAGTAGCGCTAAATTCGAGGTTTTTCTTCCTTTTTTAACTTCTTATTTGATAAAAAGCATTGCGAATTTCAAATATAAAACAAACTTGCGCAGTGGAGGCACATCAGTGATGTTTCGTGTCACATAAGTTAATGAAATATGGCCGGTTGTATGTGTATTTCAGTGTGTTTCTTGCTGGCTTATCATCTCTCAAAATCAATTGATCAATTAAGAGTCACAGTTGTCAGAAATACTTGCTTAGTCAGTATTTAATAATGATATGTTTTGAATGCCTAAATGGTGCATTAGTAAAGGATAGATGTGAATGGTGTGAGCCATAAAATTGAGGTACAAGTGTAAAACTTAATTGTGTTTATATATGTATAAGGTTAAGTTATCCTCTTCAGTTCGTTAAATATTTCTTACAATTTGACACGTATTATTTTTCTTGCAATTTGAATAAGTTATATTCTCACTTTTATACGAAATTTAAATAAAGTTATGTATTATCTTTTCATTTTTTTTAATATATTATTTCAATTGAATTAATGAAGTAAACATTTTTTTTTATTGTTTTTACTTTTATTGTCTTATTAATAACATTAGTGTATTGTAATTGGCTTTTAATTTGTATAATTTGTTATGCCTACTTTATGGTTTATAAAATCATTATTGTTATATCTTTTCAATTTTTTATTGATAATTAAATAAGGTATCAATAATATAAATTATATTAAAAAAGCAAAAAAAACTAATAAAATTAAATAATATTATATAATGACTTATTTTTTAATCAGTATTCTCGTCAGTTGAAAAAATTAAAACGTAATTAAAAATAAATTTAATGAAACGTTACTTGCATTAATTGAAATGTGTTTTCTTTTAATTTATTAATTAAATTAAGTATTGCATATATAATTTATAAAAATAAATGTTATTGCATACTTAATTGTGGGTTTTATGTTTATCAGTTATAATCCAATTTAATTTATTACTTTAAATAAAAATGATATACATATTTAATTTGTTAAGTTAAAATATTTTTATCACAACCTGAATATTTTAAATAATATGTGAATAAAAAAATAATTGTTTTCATATCTGTTCTTATATGTATAAATTTATTAACAAATGTATTTTAATAATCAAAACCATTTATATACAAATTTGTTTAACGTTACAATATTGAGTTTATTTTTATTTGTATTAATTACTTCTTTAAAGCAAATAAGGATTTAATAATGTCTTGATATTGATTAATAAAATATAAATAAATTGAAAATTATACCGAAATGTAGATAATAATATAAATAATTCCTTCAATTTCAGGTGAATATATGTATATTTAAATAAGTTTAAATAGGATAACTAATGGAAAATTTAATGACAATTGGAGTATGGAATTGCAAATACTGTATGTTCATTTCTATTTTATGAAAAATCTTTGACAAAATATTATCATCACTTGCGTTCTTGTTATCATTCACCAAATCTTTATTTGATTGTTTTCTTCACTTTTATGACACAATGTTATTCTGCAATTAATTTCATATTTTCTCAAATTTCTAGTTTTCAATATTATGTCATCGTTTATTGATTATTTCACAAAGTTCTTTTTCACTCTTAAAACAAATCACAGAAGTGTACTTTTTTTATCAGTTTACAAACAAATTTATCATTTTGTCTGTTTGTATTGTTATAAAGATAATTTTTACTAATTAAAAGTAAGGAAAGATATTTTTAAAAATATAGATACATATTATAGAAACTTCTAAGCTGATATTTAACAAGTCATATGACAAGATATTTAGGGTTCATTCCATAATAAAGTTATTTGTGTTACTTTTTTATTGTTCAAATGAATAATATTTGTTAATATTTTTGCAGTGGTTGGTGATAACGTTAAATCCTTTCGTAAGAGAGTATGAGCCATGACGAAGTTAGAGGACACATCTTTAGATACCAAGATACGAAGACACGGCTCAGAACAGTTGCAAAAGAAAAAATGGTCGGCTCAGGCAATGGCGAGGTCCTTGGACATGAATTATCAAATATCGGATATGATTTGGAAATCGATTCTGAGGATGATATTGTAAATGAGCAGGATACAACCAATCTTATAACATCTACAAATAATGGTGCTAGAAAAAAGAATGAGAAGATAAGACAGGAAGACACACTCAATGAAAATGTCTGGACCATTGCAATACAGATGTTCATTCCATTTTTGTTAGCTGGTTTCGGCATGGTTGCAGCAAGTTTGTTGTTGGATGTAGTTCAGGTTTGGTAGATTTTAATTAGAATTAACTAATAGTTTCATTAACAAATACAATTATAGGTACAAACACAGTAATAAAATAAACAACATGTCTTATTATTCCCATTTTTTACGAAAAATGCAAATTATAGTACTTATTTATTTATTATTTATGTTTTGATGTATAATTATAAAAAGTAAAACTGCTGCTGTTCAAGTTGCTTTCGTTATTAAATACATGAAATAAATAAATTAATTAATCGCACAATGTACACTTCAATTTGTTTAAAAAATGCTTTACTTTAAGTTTAATATTTCACAATTAACATAAGTATTTTTTTTAATTACAATATTGCTTTGATAATCCTTCATTTAATTGTTTTAAATTTTTCCACTTTCGTTTATTCTTATACTTATTTCAGCATTGGCCAGTATATCAAGAAATTTCCGAAGTGTATATTCTAGTCCCTGCTTTGCTGGGTTTAAAAGGCAACCTTGAGATGACATTGGCATCGCGTCTATCAACACAGGCGAACCTGGGTCGCATGGATACAAAGAAACAACAATGGACTTTAATCGTAGGCAACTTGGCGTTGATTCAGTGCCAAGCGATGGGAGTAGGCATGCTCGCATCCATAGCTGCTGTGGTGCTGGGATGGATTCCAGAAGCGCAGTTTGATGTACAGCATGCATTACTACTTTGTGCAAGTGCCTTGGTCACGGCGTCTGTGGCTAGTTTTGTTCTTGGCCTTGTCATGGTTGGGGTTATCCTCTTTTCGCGACGATTTAATATTAATCCGGATAATGTTGCAACTCCGATTGCTGCTTCATTGGGTGATCTCACCACTCTAGCACTACTTTCCTGGATTGCCTCAAAATTGCACAGTTACATTGATATCGCCCCCTGGATTGCTCCAACCCTTATTGTAGTTTGCATCCTTATTACTCCCATTTGGGTATATATTGCGGCCAAAAATCCCTTTACCTATGAAGTCTTGCATTATGGCTGGATGCCTGTTATAATGGCCATGTTTATTAGCAGGTATGTTTTGAAACTTTAATTACTTTATTATATTATTACCATATAATACTTTATTTTACATATTCCATTCTTCACATTCATTATATACTCTATCCTAAGCAAAATCAATTTTATAGTTATTATTATCAAATATTATTGTTTTCTGAAAAAAATACTAATATTACTTTTAATTTATATTTTATTTTATAGGTTTATTTTAATTATTTATCAACGTAATTCGATTTGTGCTTCTTTGAATTTAATGTTTTACTTTTTTCAGTCTTGGAGGCCTTATACTTGACTACACAATCTCAAGTTATAAAGGGATTGCTGTATTTCAATTAGTTATCAATGGCGTGGGTGGAAATTTAGTTGCAGTGCAGGCCAGTCGCATTTCAACAGCTTTACATAAAGAACAAAGTACTGTCAGGTCTAAGGAGCCACTCAAGATTTGTGTCAATCCAATTCATGCATTTTTTGCTCCTGGTATGTACTGATTTTATGAATTTATTTATAAATATTTCGATTTTATTTTGAAAAACATCTTGAATATAATAATAATTTTTTAATCAATAGGAGGTCATGCCAGAACAGCGAGAGTTCTCCTGATGATGGTCATTCCTGGTCATTTGATATTCAGTTATACTATAAGCTATTTACAAGCAGGACACACATCTTTTACTCCTATATTTATTATTGTATACTTAACTGCAGCCATGTTGCAAGTTGTACTTCTTTTATACATCGCACAGGTAATGGTATTGGCAATGTGGGCAAAAGGAATGGATCCTGATAGTTCCGCAATACCTTACTTAACAGCAGCTGGTGATCTTTTAGGAACTGCTCTTCTTGGTATTGCTTTTAATATATTGTATCATATTGGAGACGGGGATTCTGACGTTGGTGATTAATTTAAACAGGTAGAAAATAACTTGACAATTATACTTTCTGTTCGATTAAAGTAGGAAGATAGTTCGAAATTATTTATACATAAGTTCTTTTCATTTAGAAAAAGAACATCAAATAACAAAAATAATTATAAAAATTATTTAATTGAAAAGTTATCTTTTATTATCAATATTTTCGAATTTTATTATCATCTTACGAATTCAATATTCTAATATAACACTGCCAAATTATGTAAATAATTTGTTTACATTGTGAGCTATTTCAAAGTATCTTCTTTAATTTTACGAAATTTACAAAAAGTGCTTACGTTTACTTTTTTTATTGTTATACAGTTATTGGAATGTTAAAAATAACGTCTGAAATAAGATAATAGCGTTAAACATTTATATTTTAATACATAAATTATTAATTGTGTACAGAAGTGAATATAAATTAGTTCACATCAGAACAGGGTTATAAAAAAAAATTAATTTATGTTAACAACTTTATTCCGTAGAAAATATTTTACTTGTACAAAGTAATTTTTTTATTTATAAATTAACATCATTTATGATGTCAATTATTTTAATATAAGTAATGGTAAAAAAAGTCATAAGAAAGAATGACCGAGGAACTTGATGTGATTAAAAAATAAAAATAAATTTTAAAAACACTGTTTATTAAGTTATATTATATTAGTCGGTCGATTTAAGTGAAGATGTTGAAATATCTTGAAAAGTAACAATTGTAAAGAGGCACTTTAATCGTAAAAATTAAGTTTCGTAGGTCTTACACAAAAAGTACTTGCAATCGAAAAATAAAGTTAGACTATTAAATTTATTTTGTTGCCTCTAGGGAGCTTACTTAGTTTTTGTTTATGATCCTTTTGCTTAATTCGACCACTCTGTGTTAATAAATACGAGTATTTATAAATTTACACGTATTATACACGAAAAAAAATCAAAAATATTTTACTGAGCAAAATGTATTATTTATATTTGAAAAGTATTTGATTATGCTATACTTTTAATTTTTACTGTTATTCAACTAAGATTTATTAAAATTACAACTAAATGTTATTTTTTAAATTTAATATCTTAATTGTGGTTTAAGAAATACTTTCATTACATATATTATATTATTTATATAAATTTTCAAAATCATTTTATATTTGATAGGTATTGTGCAATTTGTTTTACACTCAAAACTCATCACTTGTTTAAGCTCAATATTTACTTGAACTTCTGCTTGCCTATTTCACTACATTTCTATGTACTAATAGTGTTTTTCAATTAAAATTTTTAAAATTAAACAAATTGAAATCGGTTTTAAAGTTTAATACAAGTTACAGTTAAGAAAGCCGAAAGTACTCTACTCTGGTTCCCTAACAAGGTCATTCCATGGAAATCATACTACAATATAAACAATAATCCAAGCATTTTTTTAATACCGTCATTTAAAATTATCCAGTTAGCTGGATGGTTGCAATTTAACACCCGCCTTGACTGTCAATAATTAGACTATAAATTTTATAATGAATTAAATGTATAAAATTGTTTTTATCTGATAATTTGGATTTATATCTGTAAAACATATTTATCACATGCTTAATAAGTTTGTAGCCTTAAATGGTAGAAAGTGGTGAATTTTGAGTTTATTGTGTGCTCGACTTTTTTGAGTGCTCGAAGTTTGTTTATTTCGACAAAAATTGCTAAGAAGTCGAAAAAATAACTGCAAGTGTGTCAGGTTGTACAGACACACATTTTGACTGATAACAAAGCAACACTTACTGCTTTGTAATGAAAAATAATATAATGCAATTAATTGAAATATAATTAAATAATTGCGATCAATCATAAGTAATTTGTGTTATTTTTATACATATTTAGTTGTTTAATTATAATCGTCTAATGAAGGGTACAACCTATGCGTGTATAATTTGTTTATTGATTGTTTAATATAAATATTTATATCCATAATGGCATATAAATTGTTTTCTTTTAATAGACAAACTATTTTTATGAAACTGAAGAAAAAAACATGCCATTTAAATTTGTTGCTCGATACAGGTTGTGTTTTTCGGTATCATAAAATGTTCGTATACATCTTGCTGATGAATCAAGTATTCTTCGTAATAAGAAATGTGTTTGCTTAAGTTATTTCCTAAGTTTGTAAAATCATACTTTGCGAAAAGATAAAGCAGGATTTGTCAGATTATGTGACAATGAAGTATTGTACCATTTTGTAAATGAAATATCTGATTTTGTTACAATTGAATATAATAAAATAAAAATATGGAATCATATCAAGTTTACTTTAATTAAAAAATCATGAACATATTTTAATTGTAACATTTCTTCTGCCAAATTAATTAAGTAAAAACTCTCCAACATTCGAATTTATCGAATTAAATAAAATAAATAATATTGTACAACATGAAATATTTAACAATGTAATTTATAAGTTGCAACAATTTGTTTTAGTAGATATTAAACTAAGTTATAAAAAAGTGTGTGCAAAAAATAACTGTACAAATATTCTTAAAATTTTATCTAATCAGAAAATAAGAGCGTTCTACAAGGTATAAAACTTGGCACCAAAACTCACGATTTGCAAACATCTATCAAGCGAAATAAACAGATGCATTTTTCATGAACTAATCTTTCAGAGTACCGAAACACATTTTGACGTTTTTTTTTCTCATTACACTAAAATTTTGTGTATACATCTGGTAAACACGTTTCTATCCGAATTGTCGATTAATACCGAAGACTTGATTTAGTTAAGTCAATGTTTTTGTTTTGTACTGTTTTATCGCAGGCATAAATTGTACGGCACAAAATTGGTCCCGACACGAAAAGCTCGCGTGTGTGTCATTTAGAAGCAATTTGTCTCCTGGCGTAATCATTCATTCATACGTATCATCATACACACATTAAAATCAGACGCGAATATGTGCACGTTTGCGTCTGAATCGTCGCGCTCGACAGTGCTAGCTATAAGTCTGCCAACGGACGTTTTGCTCCGGGTAGCGATTCGCGCCGACGAAGACGACTGCGTGGAATCGGTCCCTCGACATCTCATATTGTATTTTAAATGGAACGATATTTATAGTTATGATCGCCATTTCCACGCAGTGCTCGTTTCTTTTATTCAACGCTCGGTCTTCTTCTTTGATGGTCAACTATATCAAAACGATCAATCATGGATTTATGCGACTTAAATGTATAGACTACAAGAATAGTATAAATTTTAAAATTCGTGCCTTCAAACAAGTAGTACGTTCCGTTGGATAATTTTAATGTCTAATCCAAGTCGTGGTATTAAAGGGGGAATTTTTGAAATTCTCATTACCTCAGATTTAAGAACTGTCCATTCAAATTCTAATGTTCAATTGAAATTGTGGAACATAAAATATTCAAAGAATGTTCGATGAAAAGAATCTACTTAACATTAGCCCTCCTCTCAATATTTAGATAAAAAAAGATGGAACCGGTTATCATAAGAATAATTTCATAAGTTTAATCGGAATTGTTTTAAATTAGGTAAATTGAAGGAGCAGTCTTATGTAGAGTATATTAAAATCGATATTTCATTGAAATGATATATTTGTTGATATTTAAAGCATTAGAAACGACTATTTTGAATTGCAACAATTGTGCCTTTAAATAGATACCATTACCTTTTATGATACAATTGCTCCGTGAACGTCGGAAATTAAGTTTTCAAAACGTGTCGCGCAGAGTTGTCGCATGCAAAGGAACAGTTTCTTAACTTACAAATTTTCCTTTGTGCAGCTTGCTTATAGAAATGTTATATATTCAACAAAACAAAAGGAGGTAAACAAGACAATTGGACAACCGTTCAATTTATCTTCGTCGGAATATTTTTGTTATAAGCAACTTATCTTTTAGCTTTAATTCAGCACGTACCAGCCTTTTTATTATATGATAACCAATTTATTCATATACAACGCTTAAGTTTGTTTCGAGCCGTGCAGATGAAACGAAGCAGAATGACGTGACAGTGCAATTGCACCTTATTAAGATGTCCAAAAGTACTTTCACTAGAAAATTGCATTTCATTTCTGTTCCCGTTTTCGTTTAAAAGCTTGCTCGGTACCAGCCAAAGAATTATTAAACCTTCGAAAAGAAGAGACACCCGTTTCAGCTGTCGTGATTCATGCAATTGTACAAATTAAATTGGAACAACTCATTTTATTTTAAATTGATTTTCATATCAGTTTTTGTAAGCAACGAGTACGGTTGAAAAAAGTGACAGATGTGTGCACGAAGACGGTGAAATTGTTAATGAATCTTTGCGAATAATCGCAGGCTGAGTCGGCTCGGAAGTCACGTGTCTCTTTGCTGTTTCAAATTGAATCCTCACTTCGCCGGCCTCGGTTCTAGATATCGTTAACAGCGACTCGAGCTTCCGACAATGATCTGTCTTTTGAACTGCGGGACCATCGTGAGTGTCTATGTGCGGAGTTCCAATCATCGCTTCAATCAAATTTCTAAATTCTTAAGATTAAACATTTCTAATTCATTGGTACAATTGTGCGATTATGATTTCACGATGTCAAATTAGAGAATATTTAACATTATTGAGATGTATGATTTGGAGACAAAATTTTACGATGATCTTTATTGTGTTAAAGAAAGTGAACTGTCAACGCGATGTGAAAACTTAAAATCAATTATTTACCATTAGTTCTGACTATGTCGCGTGGAGGAACACATTAGGGTATATCTACGATGAGGAGTGTACAGTTGAAAATAACGAATGTTATAAAATTGTGATTAATTTGTTATTAAATTATTAATTAAAAAATTGACAATGATTCGGTTTAAGTTTGGATAAATTGACGGTTTGTGTGGTGCAATAAACAGTTAATGCTTGGTTCTTGAAGGAGGCTTAGATTTTAAGTTGGAACAAGTAGATTTACCATGAAGACGTAATTAAAGTACGTATGTTTTGAGATTTTTTTAAATTTTAGCTTAGTAGTTTGCAAGCTCATTTTGATACGAAATTTAATGTCTTAACAAATTTATGTACAATTGTTCGGGGAAACACAAAAACTGGAAAGTTCAGTGATAACCAGTGTAATAGTGCATGCGGTATAAACTTAAAAATTTGACATGAATTATTTTTATGCTTTAATTGTTTAAAGTGTTTCCTTTTTTTTCTTTTTTAAGTGTTTCCTAGATTTGTTCAAAAGTTCTTAGAATTTGTCGAGATTATATAGTTAGTTTTCAATGTTTTTCAAAAGTATTCTATAATTCATTTCTATTGGTTATATATGTTATCATTATGCATTACTTGAAATTCTGATCTGACACTATCACGTCAGGACATCAGGAAAAATATCATGTCAGTATGAATTTCAATATAATTACCATACTTTAAATCTTTCGTAGGATATTGTTAAACAAAATAAAGTATTTATTATTCGATTGCAATGAAAGGTAGCGGTAATTACCAAAATATCTCCCAATAACCAAAAATGTATTCGAAAGAAAAATTCTTATCTTAGTGTAACAATAATTATTTATTTCTTCTACATACTTCGAAACATTTAAAAAAATTACTCTAATAAAATTAAAAGAAATACATTTGTTGATAAAGGATTTCTCTAGATCTGAAGTGTTCAAGCTAAGAGAGTAGTACTCTTTCAGTTATCGATATGTTAAGTTACAAAATGTATTTGTATATGTCGGCACTATACAAGTATATCGGAGTTTATTGACAATATACAATATATATACATATTTAAGAATATTGACATCTAGTCAATAATACTTTGTTGCAATTTTATTGAAGTTCAAAAATATGTTGTCAAACGTAAATGGCCCTGAATGCGGTTACAATGTCAATTAGATCAACTAAACTTGCCACAAAGAGTGCATCACGTTTAGTTCATAGGCATTTAACTCATCAGGGTTAAAGTATCAGTGGTACCCGCTCCCTGGTTAGTGATATTGTTAAATCTTATTTTCTTTTAAGCTATGTATCCTTTTGTTACATATTTAATTTCAACAAATTCGTTGTTACCTTATTATTGCAACTAATTAAGTGTGCACTTTTAAAATAAATATAACATTTATTTTCTTTAATCGGTTTTAATTTAATGTTTAACATGTTTTGTGGACTGATTCCACTTGAAAAAATTGCTTAATCCGATTCTTACGAACAGATTAACATTCATAAAAAAAAAACAAACGCGAAATCAAACAGTACATATAAATTGATTAGTTATTAATTGAATTGCGAGCACCGCGTTATTAAGTTGGAACAATTATGTTATTTGTTGCGTGTTGTTTGCCAGTGAGGAATGTAGAGGCTCTATTGGAATGTCTGGAAATCGTTCATGATAATTAACGATTAGAGCAACGATTTCTAGCCATCGTGATGTGATACGTCAAATAACTGATGTAATTACAACCATCAAACCTCATTTAAATGTGACTTTTCAATTAAGATCCATTTAGTGGCATGGTTTAAAATTGCAAAAATTAAAGAATGAAATTCTTTGATCCAAACAAATATATTTGTTTAATTAATGAAATGTTATATGTAAAATTAATTTCGAGTAAAAATAAGAGCTTGAAAGAAGGGAAATAAAGGTGACTGTGAAGAAATAAGAAAATATGTGTCACTGGGTAATGAAGTAGGTAAACGTTGCATGTGAGGTAAGGCTTGCTAAATGTTCAGAAAATAGCAGGTAATGTCTACTTGAATTTAGCTTACCAAAAAAGGAAATAAATATATTACAACAAAGTAATTCAATTAATTACGATTTTCGTAACGAAACCTTTTTTGTAAAATAATAACGAGGAAAAAAGTTCTGTCCTCTTTCTTTTACATACTTTTTCTTGTTCTTACTTTCAATTATAAATTCAAAGATAATAATTGAAATGCACAAAAATTTGCATTTCATTTATTATCTTTCAACGAAATTTCAGTAGTTAATTTTTCTTCGTAAAAATTCATAAAACAGCATAAAAGTTTTATGCTTTTTCTTGCGAGCGCTGTGTTGTTGAAAAGCACAGCTTTTCTAGCTCAACCAATTTTGAGGTCTGCTGCAGCAGTGGTTAGAAGCGAAATGCAAATGTTTAACCGGGTAATCAGAAAAGTGGGCCTCTGTGAAGTGACCTAGTCCAGAAGTTACCAGAATATAAATTGCCTTACCCTACTCGTATCTAATGTAATGCAGACAGCATAATGTGACACGCTATCACACGAGTCATATTATAATCATTGCTCGTGATACGCAGATTATCACTTTTAAGCACTGCTAGTTTTTTACTCAGATTTGGTTTATTTTTTTTGGAATTTGTTGATATCGTACATTGCATTCTATTGGCCATCAACTTCGTGTATTTTAAATCCAAT
This sequence comes from Leptoteleia sp. ZL-2020, assembly GCA_022817305.1. Classification (NCBI taxonomy): domain Eukaryota; kingdom Metazoa; phylum Arthropoda; class Insecta; order Hymenoptera; family Scelionidae; genus Leptoteleia; species Leptoteleia sp. ZL-2020. The sequence goes on along the minus strand of JABFPN010000284.1, from coordinate 29,731 downwards.
GTTCAAGACAATTTTATATTCAACAATGTTTAAATTGTATTTCTATCTAACGTATGATTAAAGCAAAAATTGTTTGACAATTGAATTATTGTCAATGTATTTATAAAACACAGCAAGATTGTATAATTGTTTTAAACAAATATAACTTTAATGATAATAATAATAATATTGAGATGAAAATTTGTATAAAACATTAATTAATTTTTTTCAATAATATAAATAATTCCATTGATATAAATAATGATTTTAAAACCCGCTTTAGAAAGAAGAACTAATTATTTACGAAACATAAACAATTAAGAAATCACTGAATCGTATTATGAGTAAAATATAAGATGATTTTAAGAATTCTATCTTTAGTTTCGCGTTATATTTAAACCAGAAAATAATGTGCCCTATTTTTTGTACGGTTCTATCATCTTCTTAGTATTGTTAGATTTAAATTTAATTCCCTTTTTATAAATTCCAAAATTTCGAATTATGTTTTTACACCTTAAATCCCTCTCCATACATTGTGTATTTATTTTCAATTTCATTTTAATTAAACTGAATTGTTTTGTAATCATTTTTTAAATTAAAATGTAATTTAATTTATGATATATATCAGATATAAATTAATATTTTTTTTTAAATATAACATTTTTTTACTGATTAACAATTATGATGATTCTATTGAACTTAACTCATAAGGGCAACGTTATCAAAAATGATAATGCAAAAATATCCCCGTAAATCAAAGCCCAAATAATGTTTATTATAATACAATAAGAGCATTTAGCAAAACTTTGTAATATATTAATCAACATCAATAATTGTTTTATAATATAAAACGTTAGTTCCATGTAATTTGATGCAGTGAATACGCAAAGTCAAAAATAGTTACATGATGCAATGTGCAACGATACCGAGCAAATTTGATCGTAAAAGCAAAGACGTATGTGATAATCTTTGCAATTTGTATTACACTTATAACGATCTGATATGTATTACCAAAAAGTCAAATCAAAATTATATTCAAATGAAATGAAAGAAAATATAAAACATTTAATTAACGTAATATAATTTTTTTATACATTACTAACATTCCTACATTGATCACATAATTATTTCATTTTTGTATAAAAAAAAGGTGCAATTTCCAGACACTTTCATTCTTCATTCTTACAAGGGATGAAGTTTAAAATGCAACACCAAACACAACCAATCGCAATTATATCACTTTGCAATTTTATTATTCAGAACTTATTTTAATTCACTGCGAAAAATGTACAATTTCCTCTAGGCCGCATGGATTTTACCCTCAAATGTGAAAAGGCAAAAATTGTTGGCGCGTGGACTTTAAAGCGACGGTCTTTTAAAGCGAACCACAACCTCGCCCAACCTTCCCCCTGTTCCGGACTGTCGTCCGGAAGCCAGATGCGGCATTGGTCATATCACGAAAAATCGATAAACGCGCGCCTGTCGTCTCTAACGCTTTTCCCTAGCGTTATCCCTCCATCCCTCGGCGGTATCGTCGAGTCGGTCTCATCGTAACTCGATTTTAAGAAAGCGACGCGCGATGCCACGGCGAGATCAGTCGCGATGTAACCACCGCATTGAACGGCCTCATCCGCGGCCGCCGGAAATCCATCATCGATGCTGGACGTTGGCTAGACGCGACCCCGTGCCACTGAAAAACAACCTAATCCATCCGACCCGTTCAATTGCCAGTTTAATTATTATTGCCTTTTGCAATCGGAAAGTCGGAAAACGGTAGAATCAACTTTTCACCCAGGTGAGTCAATCGAGGCACGTGCACCGCGAGCGCATGGAACGATCGAGATTGAATTTTAGATGTGATCGATCACCCACGTAACTGGAGCGTAACGTTTTTCATACGAATTGAATTGTTTTAATATAATTACTTGGATTTTACCATTGAAACAATGTTTCGTCGTGCAACGACGGTAATTTCATTGTTCTATTAATAAATTTCATTTGAATGTCATGAGAAGTTCATTCAAGGGGGTGACACGTGCATTGCGCAAAGTAGCGCAACGCTTACGGCAAAATAAATGCTCAAATAAAATTATTGGATTGAAAGGATGTTTATGAAATTATAAACGGTAATTAAGGGAGGAATCATTTTGCACACCGTTTAAAGTGTATCTATATCTGACTTGATTTCATTATCAAATTTTAAACATTTAGAGATATTGCATAAATGAGGACTTATTTAAATGATTATATTGTTTTTTAATTATTAAACTGGTTTAAAATTTAATTTCTATGTTAGATATCAAAGTTAAACTGTATTTTTTTCTTGACGGGCTTTTTCAAAAAACCTGTTGATTGTTGGATTAGGAAAAAAAGCTTTGGTTAATTTTTCATATTTATAAACATTATTGTCGAAAGTCAAATGTAACAACAACTTATTGGTGCACAATTTCTTTCTTATATGTTAACCAAAGGTTATATTGACTTTGATATGTTTGCAAATTTTGCAATCCGTGATCTAGAACACTTTTTGTTTCGTAAACGTTGAAACGTTTTCCTCAGTTTTCTAAACAAAAACCAGGAATCTTTGAGCAAAATGCAGGAGAATTCCAAACATTTACGTTTTTGATTGCCTTTACGTAGATTGCTGTCATGTAAATTTGAGGGTTTTTATCCTACTCTAGCTACGTAACTAGAACAGGGTCGAAGCTTCAATGTAGACGAATAGCCAAACGTTATTCAAACATTGCTGCTTTTTTAACATTTAGTTGTGTAGTTTTTGATTAATTAGCTACGAAATTGTAAAAGTGGTTACTAAATAATGCGATTTATATTCTGATTTATATTCTAAAAACAAGAGTTCAAATTTTGATAAAGAGTAATTTGTGTTGTTTAAATAATGTTTGGGTAGTTTGTAAGTTTACATGGTACCTACACTTGTATAAACTGGATAACATATATGTTTATAGTTATGTCGGTCATAAGTTCAAAGAATTTATAGTAAATTACTCGGACATACCAGCAACGTTAAAGCTTCGATCCAAACCGAAATTTTATACCCAGTTACGTACTTGCAGGGAACATGTACGCAATCGCCTTAAACTTATACGAAATTTATATGCACTCAGATTATCTATACGTCGAGAATACGTAAAATTGCATACCGAAATTGCACAGTTACTCTGACGTAACTACTCTTTGCGAGTAACTTAAATATGAGAATACCATTAAATTTTCTGTTATGCCTATTTATCTCTTGTATACTCGTTATATACGAAATTTAAAACATTTAAATAAGAAAAAGAAAGATGAAAATTAATAAACAGTTAAATCATTTGGAATATAACAATATTGTTTTCCTGAGCTTTTATTCGCATCATTTACATATTTCATATTTCCGTCAAAAAATACATATTTCATTAATAAATTATTTGATTAAAAAATATAATTCATTTTAATTTTTAGTACTTTTTATATTTATCATTTTAGTAATAAATCATTAAGAATTAAATAAAAAAATAGCGAAAGAAATATTAATCTTAATTGAACCTCTTTAATTTTTTTTATACAACTAATTATTCTTGGTATTTTAATTGTTTAACAAATTAGTTAAGCAAATTAGTTTTTTGATTGTTACGATAATTTTATTTTTATTTATTTCATTTTTAAGCCGTTTACTTTACATTTTAAATACCATGTTGATTTTTTTTTGTTTCTTTTTCTCTGTGAGTTACACTTGCACGTAAAATAACTCTGTAAATTGAACATTTTTTGTTGATATAACGAAGAATGACTTGGCAAAATCAATTTGTTTAACATAAAATCATCTAGTTATTATTGTAAGAAAGAAAAATCTGATTTTATTTACCGGTGTAGAATTAATAATAGATGATTTAACGTATTTATGACATAAACGATTCAGTTTAAAGTGGCTGCTATCTGGCAAAACAATCATTGCTTAATTATGTTAATTTTGTAGGCAAATTGTATAAGGAAAACTGAAGATATTGGCAATCAGTTGTGAACAATACAAATCTCACGCATTAAAATTATATATAAAATCTCATAATCACAAAACAATTTTAATTGATTATAAATAATGTAACAAATTATAACATACAAATATTATGCAATGATTTAATCATTTAATCAATTTGTTACTTACATTATAATAACCGATGACTTATCATTAAGTAAATAAAAAAATATAAATAAATGTTAAGATGTAGTTAAAGAGAGAGAAAAATTAATCCTGAAATAGAAGGTAACATTGTTACACCGATAAGCTTATTCTAAATTTACCATAAAGTATGGTAATTAGATCAATAAAAATTTTTCCGCGTTAAGAGAAATATTAAGATAAAGTTACCGGTTATCGTAACTTCTCTAGTTTGTGGAATAATGATAGCAATGTTTAAAAATTGTAACTCCTTTTTAATCGCTTTTTTACTTTCAACTTGAAAACGTTATCGCTAGTCGACATTTATCGTTGCCTTATTTTACTATTGCATTATTTATTCCCGCAATATAATTTACGTTAAACATGAAGCATATATTTAATGCCCATTTTATTTATCTATTTACTTACTATACTCATTAATAGCAAAAATTCACGTTTTTGAATTGAAACAAGTGTTACTGGAAACTGATTGAATCTGAAATGGACTTAATCTATTTATTAATTGTTGTAATTAGTTTTATTGATAAAAAACATAAATTGGTATAATTAAATATATGTATAATTAAAATACCATCTGTACTTAACTTTGACTACATGGTTATTTCCTATCCTTTCTCAGAATAATTCAGGAATCTCAGAATACTTTTATTATATACTAAACATGTTAATAATACGAAGTAATAAGTTCATGATAAAATTAATTATTATAATTTGTATTTAAAGCGCGAATTCACTACAGATTTTTAAATATACAGGTGACTAATGATTAATGTTATCCTCTTAACTAAGTTAGGTAATGATAAATTGCGAACAACAATTTTGTGTATTTAACAATTATTAATTATTCGGACTTATACGTTGATTTATTGGTCATTAATAATATTTTCGATTAACGTGACATTTTGAATGCTGAAATGTTAACGAAACAACTGTTAATAAAGTCAATTTATGTGGCATTTTTGACGTTAATATTATTTTAAACGTCGAAGTATTGCACAAAGTTCTTCTATCTTAGTCAAAATGTTTTAAGTGGTCCGTTCGTTTGGAATAATCAGTATGTTTGAACCTTATGAATTAGTTCTTCAACTTGAATGTAACTTTTGTAAAGTTGTAAGAGCTTTTGATATTCAAAGATTTATTGAACTGTAGTAAAATTAAATTCCATTAATTTCCTATAGTTTGGAAAATTTGTGATAAGATATAAAAGAAAAGTAAAATTGAATTATCTTATTTTTTAAACGTTATTTGTTCACACATTTTTACAATATGTTTTGTTAGTTATTGAAACTTTTTTGTTGTCAAAACAAACTGTTCCGATAAAATTTAAAAAAATGTAATTAACTTAAAACTTTAATTATTTGTTGTTAGCTTATAATAGAATCTATAACTTATATCGAACATTCTAAAGTAGTAACATTTTTAGTAACATTTCTCATTAAAACATAATTTTATAAATTTACAAATTAAGAAAGTGAATATTTCACTGTCAGTTCATTCAATTATTGTCTTAATTCACTCGTATATAAATACGTTTTTTGAAAAATGTCCAAATATCTAAAGAATTGCGAAAGTAATTTCCTACAAATTGTATTTTCACTGAAACCAATCATTCAATTTTTCGATTTATATTAAACTTTTCTAATAAACAATTAATCAAGTCCCTGAATTACGTAAACCTCAAATTGGTTCAACATAATGTAAATAATCAAAGAAAAAGAGATACTTGTCATATAAGACCCTTATTGAAGAATATCCAAATTTCCATAAGCCACTTCACATTTTATTTAAAATTGTCCTACAATTGCGCGGTAATCCTGATAATAAAAATATGCCCCAATTTGGAAAGCTATGAACATGGTGAAATTTACTTTAATCAGCGAATTAACTTAAAATTTGGCAAGCAGCTGAAGCAAAGCGACGGTAATCAACCTAAACATTCTCACTTCCTTCAGTTGCTAGCCAAATAAAATTGCAATCGTTCAGAATCTTCGGCAAACATCAACATCACCAACTTTCCTCGGAACAATTGGCGCGCAATGAACGCCGTGTGTACTTAATATATCACTATCGATAAAGCTCAGTATCAGATCGAGATAAGGCGCCTTGCGAGTCGGCATTTTCTGGTAAATTGCCAAACGCGTCTGCTGCGCGCTGTCAAACGAATTAGACCAGTCTTATTTAGTGTGTTGTCACGGACCGGACATCGGAAACGCGCGTCTCCTCGATGCATCCAGTTGCGACAAATCATTCATTATGTAATTTAAACGAACGCGCGAAAAAGACACCGCACGCGCCAATACGTAGGCGCCTTCGTCTTATCATCGCCGAGGAGGAAGAAAACCGGGTCTGACTATGGTTTATCGGTGACAATCAGCGAGCCACACTGACGCAATGGAGAAACACCGACAGCCCGACAAACCCATCGCCTGCAAAGGGGACGTTAAGTAGGTTTTGATTCAGAAGTTCCAATTAGGACCTAGCTTAGAAATATGGGCCTGATCTTCAGGTGTCACTGTTCGTTAGATTATTCATAATTGATTATCATAATTCGGTTATTTGTGGATCCGTGAATCACTGCTGAATCTTGATTGGATTACTGAGCAACGCATTTCTCGATCTTTAATTGACATAATGACATTCATGGAGGGGGGGAAGGATTATTGAACCGGAAGGATGCGTGATTTTTATTTACCTTCTTTAGGGATTTTAGAATTTGTGTCTACACTGAAAATTTATTGCTATTAAGATTTAATTTTGTTATACTTTGTATAGTTAATTTCTACTATACTGATTTAAATAGCTTTGCCCCTTCATATGTGTGTTGCAATTGATCTTCACAAATTTGGATGAATTGTATAAATTTATAAAATGAAAATTTTATTAAGAAAATACTAATTACAAATAATCTATATATAATATAAGCTTCATTAAATCTGACTGATAATGAAGTCAGTGGAAGCATTATTACAACTTCAACAGTTTTTGACATTATTGACATATCATTCTTTCTGCACACTGTTTGTATTATTATACAAACTTAAATAGATCCTACGATATCAAACACTGAAAAAGTGATTAATTTATCTAATAATACACCTTGTATTGGTTTATCTAAATTTTGACTGAACGATATAACACGTCATGTCAATTTATAAAATATGAGTTGTATTATTGTTAATTCAAATAGTTCAATGCACTTGTCCAATTAGTAATATTGTCAATACCTTTTGTTCATATTCTTTTATTTGGTTATTCTATTAATTTTTTATTAGGTTTGTCTTAATGAAGATTTTTGAAGTTTTCAACAAGTTTATGTATCAGTTAAAGTTATAAAGTTATAATGGTGAGCAGGTAAAATAGAAAAAATTCACGTTCATACATTGGTTAAAAAAACTATAAATTAAACAAAATCCTTTCTGTCTTAAAGCAGTGCTTGTTAACATATTCTTAAATACGATGCACTGAATATGAAGTAATGAAAATTTCCTTTTGCTTAAAATCAAATTATTATGAGACATTAAAATCACGGTCATATAAGTAATTGAATCAGTGGGTTTCAATTTTCCTTTTGATTTATACATAGAGAATTCGACTTTGACAACGATAAATCAATTTCTGGTAAAAAAAAAATGTTTTCAACTTCAACGATAATTATCTTAAAAAGTGATTATCAACTTTAAATGCACTGAATAACATTGGTTAAGTAATATCCGTTTTTTCCCGAACCAATCATTGGAAATAGATTTAAGTAGACATTCAAACAGATTACGTGCGCTGATTCAAAGCTGATACCTAATTACCGCAAAACCTGAACACGGATAAATCAATGAATTTTGCAAAAATCGCGATGATTTATATTGATCTAAAATAATGATTTAATATGTTGCATTTCAAATTACGATTAAAAGATTGGATGCAGCATGTAGATAAAATCTTAATAATAACAAAACTAATAACAAATTTATTTATTCTCATACTATATAAATTTTAAAATTTAATAAAACATCAGCATTGTAAATGATTTGTCAATAGTTCTTTTATAGCACAATATATAGTACACATGCCACAGAAAACTTTATTTTTCCACTTTTCATTTCATTGAAATTTATTACAATTTTGAGTTAGATTAAATACTTCCAATTTCATTATATATTTAAGCCTTAAAGTCATCTCTAAATAAGACATCTCAAGCTTCGAGACTTTTTCTGACATTTATCTCAGAATCACAAAATAATTAATCTCGATGATTTACTTCGGAATTGGTTTCAACCTGATTTCACACGGTCGAAGTGACAAAGGTGTTTAAATATCGACTTGTAGAATGTTGGGACCTTGCTGGGAATTAGTAACAGGTTGCTTGTCATGTGCGTAGAATTGTACAATGACGTTAATTTTGCAGATGTTCGACGCAACGAAGATCGCTTGTCAGGAAGGTCATCCTACGCGCCTGACAACCTTTACATAACATTACGGGGGCGCTTGACGTATTATCTATCGCCAGGAGCTCTTTTGCGAATTATATTGTTTTAACAATATTGTTTTTGAAATTAAAATATGTCCTCTTTTTCTTTTAAATTAAACCTTTTTTTAATTGCACTGAAATTTAATTAATCTTAGTAAAACAAAGATAATATAAGTAAATTATCAATAAAGATAAAAAATAAACAATAATTTAAATTAGATTGAATTGAAATTGAAGAAAAAATAGAATGTTTATGATAATAGAGGCATTAATTTGGAGTAAGATTCGAATAAAATCGTATCAGCTTGTCAACGGTCTCTCTCGCCCAATTAATCAAATGTATTCACTTTATTGTTATTGAAATATTTATTTGATCAAATAATGTCGCGTTAATCAGACTGCACATTTAAACCTGTTCCGTTGTATCGTTATTACTATTCGGTTTTATAAACAACAAAGTATTACATTACATGTCACACAAACAATATTGTGTGAAATAATAAACGTGTGTTATTTTAATAATGTTCAAATTAATGCTATGAAATACATAACGCGATGAAATAAATATTGAATTACATTTGCGGCAAATTTTAATTGAACATTTTTATAGTGTCGAGTACGGCAGCATAATATTTTTTTCATATATGTGCATGTGTAAATGTATATTATAACTTCAATAGACAAATAAGAGTTAATTCATTGATTATGTCAACAATTATTAACGTTTCCTTTTTTAATTCAGATACAATTCTCTCATCACAGTTGAATAAATTCAAAATTGATTCTCGCTCGCAAATGAATTGTATTTAACGGATTGCAAACACACTCATAAAAGTCAATTAGTTATTCCCTTGAAATCGTGAGAATCTGAATGGTCCGTTCTGTTTAGAAAAAGATATATTTTTATCTGTGTGTGTTTGTATTAAGCTTTATGCAAGTTCAGTTGTTGAGTTAAAAAAAACGAATTACTGAACAGATTACGAAAACAACAATTGTATACCGAGTGACAAAACTGAAGTAATTTTAAAACTACAAACAATTATCAAAAGTGTACGTAATTTTGAAATAATTTAATTAAAGCTTGAGGTAAACCCAGTAATTTCTCATGTGACTTTGACTACAAGATAGATATGTACAGTTAAATAATCGCGTTTACATAAATTGTTGCTTTATTTTAAAATTTCAGTGAGTTGTATGAACAGACCTAGAAAATTTCTGCATTAACACTTGTAATCATATAAAGACATGATTTTAAATTTTGTAAGATGTAAAACAAATTCTAAATACTTAAAATAAAGTAACGTAAATAAAAATGACTCTTGATAAGTCATGATTTTATAACATTTGATAAAGTAACAACAAAAGTTAATGTCAGTTATTGTCGTTATAAAAAACTTACAAAAGTCAAAAACTTTATACGTATAAAAAATATAAGAATATATTTTTAAAAAATTATTTTTTTTTGTCTCGCTATTGACATGTTATTAGTAACTAGTTCTGAAAAAAATTTATAATAATGATATATTACGACTTTCAGAGTGATTTTGATTATATCCTTAATTTGTCTCTGAGAAATGTTTTTAAAGATATTACAATTCTATTTTTGAATGTTTCTCGGGAATCCCGAAAGATTTTCGAAGAATTATTATCACTAGGCCATAAATAATCAGTAATAAAATACATATTCGCGGTAAATATGTTTATCAGTTTCTTTTCGTGTATACATTATACCTGAATGAGCTCTAAAGAAATATTATTAATTAGAAAAAATTGGAATTTAGAAAAAGGTTTATTCGATAAAACGAAATAATTATATTGTTTGTTCTAATGAAATTAATAAGAACATTCGGAAAATCTGTAGAGAATATAAAACCACTAAGGAATTTTTTAGAATAATCTACAGCATGAATACAATCCACTATACTTAAATGGATCATAGCTTTTTATAACAAAAATCATTCACTTTTGAATCAATATGAATTCACGAGAACCTACGAAATTTCATACGCTTTGTCTTAATTATGCAAACGAGACATTTAATCACGTTTGACAGCGATTCTCGTCTCGGATAGTAACCGTTGCGAGCCAAACCCGACACCTCAAACGACTTGTCCCGTTAACCCGCAAATTATTCGTGCTTTTGCGGTTAATGGTTCGCAATTTACACATAAAAGCACATTTAAAATACACTTTACCCATAAATTCATTTACAAAGCAAGAAATAAATTAATTTTTCTTCAGGTGTTTCTTAAACCACAATCTAACTAAACAATATGAAAGTCAAATTACTAAGGCAGGTAATTACAAAAAGAACTCCATTGTTTCAGAGTACAATGTAAGGAGCCTTTGCTGCATAACAAGCAGCAGCACCCATACAGAATGACACCAACAGGTGGCCGATCGCGCACCGGCTCCGAATCGAACACGGGGTTTATCCCCGTGCCGGCAGCGCATACGCCGCGGGAAGGCGACGATTGCGCGGAAGTGACGCTGTTCGAAGATGCCGCCGACGTAAGCGGCCGGCTGCCGGATCTCGTCGCCGGAAGCAAGTGCTGCGATAACATCGACGAACCCCTCGAGTCCTACTTAGCGATAACAATTCAAGTCTTCATCCCTTTTCTCGTGGCTGGCCTCGGCATGGTGGGCGCCGGCCTTGTTCTTGATTTAGTTCAAGTACGTATTATGCGCTCGGGCGAATTATGCCAACGTCGATCCTCGAAAGTGCCGTCCCATAATAGCGCGTTCGGGTCCATGTCGGTGTTCTTAATTGACCGGAGACAATCGGCCTCGACAGACCACTCAACTGCGCTTTCTTTTTCAGCATTGGGTCGTTTTTGAAAAAGTTAGCGAATTGATGATATTGGTACCGGCGCTGTTGGGTTTAAAAGGAAATTTAGAAATGACTCTTGCTTCAAGGCTCTCTACGCAAGCCAATCTCGGTCACATGGACACTCCTAAGGAACAGTGGTACATGATCGTCGGAAATCTTGTGTTAATCCAAGTGAGTGATTGCTCATTCCCTAGCGTTTTTCCTTTAACATTTATGCTAAGCGTATAGATCCATGCGTAATTTGATTAATGACTCAGTGACTGAGTGGATAATTGGCCAGATATCATCATTCTTCCTGTAAATTTTCATCAAAATCATTTGATGCAGATAAACCGACTAAATCATTTTAAAAGGTGTAAGATGTATGCTTTAAAGCATTCCTAAAACTGGGTGGATAAACGAAGTTTAAAGAATATACTTAATGTAGGAATTCTACAGTTATTTATGAAAAGAAAGGTCGAAACAACATTTGGATACAATTGTGATAATTATAACTTTGTGATATTGAACACAAATAATGTGTCTTGCAAATTTAATTGAAAATACTATTAATTAAAGAATGGATAGATATTTACGCGAATAAAAAGTTATTTTTTAATAAATACAAAAGATTAATTATTCTTTTGAAGAAGATAATAAGCAGGTAGCCCATTGAACTAGTAAATCAAGTAGAAATTGATGCTGCTTTCATTATCAAAACATACCTTGTCATCGTAAACTCTATTTCGTAACGAGCCTGATTTAGAATTCATTTTATCTGCGTCTATTTTTACGATATCCAGAAAAGCGGAAATGTGAATTTCATTCTGTTTACCATTTATATCATACTAAGAATTGTTCAAATAGCTGACTGATGTTCTATGCATTAAAGTCAAGAGCAAACACAGTGCACGATTAACGATTGCCTAATACCTAACGTGTATGATACTTCCTACATGATGTTGCAAAAGTCGTTCATATGAATGAAACAAGAGTCTCTTCCGATAACAATTGTCCAATAAGCCAATGTTAACTGTAATTTTTATTCACCCTTCGTTAATAAATATTCAACTCAATATTAGATAGATCTTTCGTAAAAATATCAGCTTAGAAGAGATTTTCTTCAATAACCAAGAATATCAAATTTAATTAAAACCTACGAAATTATATATCTTATTAAAAATCAATTTCATTTATATCAGATACATATATAAAAAATCTAAGAAATTAAATGTAATTTATATCAGAGGAAAATGTAAAAATGAGAACAGATTCAAAGTGAAAGAGGAATCTCTCAAGTAAAATTTAAAGTTTTGAATATTGCTTATTCAGAATATTTTGGTGCACGTTACCTTGTAAATGACGAGCATTCTGACATTACTAATCAAAGTTATATGTTTCAGTGTCAAGCTATAGTTGTTGGTTTTCTTGGATCAGTGGTAGCCATTGTGATGGGTGCACTTCGGAATGGAACTGTCTCTCTGGACCACTCGTATCTCTTATGCGCTAGCAGTCTGGTCACGGCGTCCTTGGCTTCATTCGTCCTTGGACTGATAACTGCTGGAGTCATTGTCTTCTCGCGTCATTGTCACATTAATCCTGACAACGTGGCCACGCCGATTGCCGCGAGCTTAGGGGACATTACCTCACTTGCACTTTTGTCCTGGATTTCTACCATCTTATATGAAGCCATAGATAAACAAGATTGGCTCGCACCATTGATTATCGCTTGTTACGTTCTTGTCACCCCGCTTTGGGTCTGGATCGCTAAGAAGAACAAGTATACTAATGACGTACTGTACTTTGGATGGACTCCTGTTATGGTGGCTATGCTGATTAGCAGGTAGTGAACTAAATTAATCTGACAATGATTATCTTATATTTTTGATTTTATAAATATACATAAACATTTAGAACCGATATTTTTCCCTGTAATAACCGAACGATGTAAACAAACTCACTGTTAAAAACAAATAACGTCCAATCTAATCGTCCAATCACATTACTACGCGGGAGAACTAATAAGAATTATGCTATAAACCGTACTCTGTCGGTAAAACAGTCATATAAACAATTTCGGTAAAACAAAAGAAGGTGCGCTTTTAGGCCAACGCAATACACCGTGTTGATCTTACATATTTATTCTGTGTTGAGTGAATGTCATTGTGCAGTGTATTTTTTTCCGTATTCTAAAGTTCTCTAGCCAAAAAAAATAAAACAAAAAAGTTTTCCCGCGTAGTGACACGTAATTTGAATCTTTCTGAATGCTATGTAATTTTAACAAATTTAAAATTTAATTTATTTAATAGTTGCGGTGGATTGATCTTGGAATTTATGGTGTCTCGATTCGAAAATTTGACGGTGTATCAACCAGTGATCAATGGTGTTGGAGGTAACTTGGTAGCAGTTCAAGCCAGTAGAATATCAACGGCCTTACACAAGCAAGCAGAGTTGGGCACACTTTTAATTCCACCTGGACATACTCATCCAGTTATTTTTATCACACCAATCGCAAATTTTTTCGGGAAAGGTACGTCTTTTATTTAACAATTAAATAAATTAATTATTTCATTATTTAATTAAATCACTAAGTTACAGTGTTCGTGAATTGCTTTAAATTTATTAAGCAACGAAATTTCTTTCTAACTGATCAGAAACTTTTGGTAATATTGTAATTCTAAACTAAATTCTAAAATATACATGATAATTAGTTTTTGTTATTATATTTATATACAGATATATATTAGGATATTAAATAACTTTTTGCAGGAATGCACGCCAGAACGACTCGGGTCTTAATGGCCATGGTTATACCGGGTCACATCATCTTCATTTACTTGATTAATTACATAAAAGATGGTAACGCGTCTCTGTCGCCACTCTTTGTGTTTGTATACCTTTGCGCCGCTGTCTTGCAAGTCGCGGCGCTCCTTTATATCGCTTTCATCATGATTCACTGGATGTGGAAACGAAAAATTGATCCGGATAACTCAGCTATTCCATACTTGACGGCGATGGGAGATTTACTTGGGATCAGTTTGCTCGCTATCGCTTTTCAGTTCCTGTATCTCGTAGGAGACCAAGACTTCGACGAGCCTATCAAACCATAAGCGTTCAGCTTCCTCGGCTCAGCCAAACGTCTTACCTCAATATAAAATGCAGGGGTATGTTGATCTACATGATTTTACATCAAAATTGGTTAAAAAAATAAACAAAATTTTTGTCCGGAAAAACTAGTTGACGATCTTTTTAATTTTGTGATAAATTATTTTCACAATAATTTGGTGAGAACATTTTTATAAACTAAATGATTTAAACTGTTTTAGGCCTTTCAGTCTATCATGGCATCAACAATGGAGTCAATTTCTGTCCAAATGAATTAATATTAATCAACGTAAAAACTTCATTGGCTGTGACGAAAATGATTTGTTCAAATCGCGGGTCGATGAAGTAACTACATATTACATCTAATGGAAGCTATCAACGCATAAATTCATTTTTTTATGAAGAAGAGGAACACATTGAAGCCATTATAAGTAATTCAAAATATCCAATAATTGCAATATATAGAGACACCTAAAGCCAAAGATTCTTTTTAAGTTACCTTTTATTTACAATTACAAAAACGTTTTAATTGCATTCACTTATGATTTTAAGGACTTTTATTTGTGGTATTTTGGTAAAATACTTTCTATCAAAATAATTAACATATCATTCATATTGGATTTCTTATTAATGATGGAGTAAGAATTGCAAAATTACAATATCTTCTTAAAATGAAACATATGATAATTGACATTCAACTGTAGATTGTTTTAGGGTAGTACTATTGACCATATATTATTTGTACAAAATAATATATCGTCAATGAGTTGCCTTGAAATTCATTAAAAAATAGGCAATTATATATACTCCACAATACAGACAATACATTGACGATATATGTTTCATTTTGTAAATGCAATTTAGCCTCCAAACTCTTGGACATTTCTTAATAAAAATGAATATGAAAATCAATGAAAAAACCTCATATAACAAGGTACCGATTGTATGTGTCTTTTATTAGTTGCCTTCTTATACGATGAAATATTAGACGGTTTTTATAGTGGCGCATTCTTTTCTTATTTTTATAAGCTTTGAGGGGGTATCACCGTTGATAGATCAATTAACAACGAGTAGGAATGATCAATTGATAGCAAAAACAGAATCGAGACACTGGAATCTACGTTTATTTTGAGAATTGGCTTAGGCTTTACAGTATGTATACCATAAGCATCTCCAGTAGACAATGTAATCCGTCTTAAATGTGGCCCTGGTTCGGAATACGTTTTTTTATACTAGATTAAATGACCAAGTCGTGGGGAAGAAATGAGGGAACGAGAAATGCCATTTTTTTTAAACACCAGACAGCTGTCACACCAGAATACAGTTGTAGTCTGGTCCGAAATTAAATAATGTTTTTCAATTCAATAAAATTGTTTCTACTAAGAAACTGAATTATAGTACACATAATTTTGTTGCTACAGAGCTATGACGTCTCGATTAACAAAGTCTTAATAAGAAATTCTAGTCATTTATAGGGATATTATACTGTTCTTTAATAATGTTTCCAAATACAGGATTATTTTATGAAATTCTTTTCCAGGGCCACATCACTGGTGCGACACGCATAATTCGATTTTTACTGATTTCATGAAAGCATCGGATCACAATTTAGATAATTTTATGTTGATAAAATACCAGTAGTATACACCAATACGCCTACTGTGAAAAAAAACACGTCTTCTAAGTCAAATATTCTATTAAACATGCTATTCCACAAATTTCAGATTGGAAAACTTTGTTTCATTCAGTAATTAGATTGCAAATTTGAAGAAAAAAATTTAGATCATTGTTAAAATATGAGAAATTATTAAAGTGTATTATTTTAGATGACCAGACTAAAAAATGAAATAGAAAAATAGTACTATATATAGATCAAGGAACTTTTATTAGTATACCTAACAAAGTTTCTGATTAAAATTGTTCTAGAAAATTATCAAAGATAGAAATAGTAACGAATGAATGACAGGGGTTAGGAAAAACGATTTCATTTATACTTTGCATTTATTATTAATCATTTATTACTGTGAAGTGATATATATGTATTTCAAATTACACTAATTATCAAATAAACAATTTGATAAGTATGTGTATAAACAATTTTTACATAACATAATTAATTTATGCCAGAATAATTTGAACTCACCGTTTAATTGAACATTTAATCAAACTCTATTTAATTTTACATTTTGTAAATATGATATTAAAGGTAATTGATCGTAACATTTGATCAAGTTTGCACACATATTCAAAGTAAACTAATTTTATTGCTGTTTAAACCGGAATATAACTGGTTCTGTGGTTTAATTTTCGTGATTGAAATTGATATTTTATCAATACAGCCTTGAAGCATTAATGTAATTTTCCCAACGTTAAAATAATTTAGTAATCTAATATTATATCAACTACTACCTATATCACATGAAATTGATATTTTCCTGATCTCTGAAATCAAATATATCACAGTAAAACTTGGAAAAAAAGAGATTATAGTGAATTCATTTAATTCAAAAACAGTAGTTTAAAAGAATAAAAGAAAACAAACAACAGTTTTCCATCAATATTAGTATCAGATTGATTCCTTTGAATGAAAAAATGCGTGCTCTTTTAATGACAATTCATTGTAATGATGTACAGATAACTATGTGAAAAGAGAAATATTATATTTTTATGTAAATATAATTGCAATGTAAAATAGTAATATAATAATGTATTTAGTGATCGCGGACTAATATTTAGTCTGGGATAAAAATAACGTGATTGTAAGCAGATCCTGTGACATTGATTTTATTCGTTTGAAAGCGCGGCGATGTATGTTTCTACTTATAATTCATTACGTTGTGGTTTATGTTACTTTGGATGTAACTTAATTGGTCGTTTGCCTGACGAGTGTTTATAATTTATAAGTACTACTTCCGTGAAGAAAATTAAATGTGATCTTAGATCGTTTGAATTGTTCTGTTTTGTAACAATAAGCATGTTAGCTTTAATTGTAATTAATTAACTTAGCGTAAATTCATAGGTTCTGATATTTTATTTTTGATTCGTTTGGAAACCCGCTGAGAAATATTGCGCTAGTTATGATATTAATTCTGGTATAATGATCCTACAAATTCAATTCAATAACATTTTCAAATATTTATGATGCATTTTTACTATATATTTTTTATTTGTCTCAAATGTACGTATAATGAGTTTTTATAGTACTTTTTCATACTATTATTTCTTACAACTATTTACTAAAAATACCAATTTATAATGATCTTTATTAGGATATCTTGTTCAATGTAAATGAAATTGAATTAGTAGAGGATCGCTTTACCGTAATTTATAAAACATTAGCATTAAATTTTCTTAAGTGAATTTCCGGTTGCTAGAAATAGAAGCACGTGGATTCTGTTATATAAATAGTATTTCACACTTTTCTATTTTCTAATTTGGTGACTGAAAATCAGACAGCGGGTAACCTTTAATCTTAATTACCCTCGAGAGACATTACTTTAATGTATGTATTTACAATTTTCTTTTCTTTTTATTGTTAACGGTCTTAACGTGTTCTCTCAATGAAGTAACTTTTATAAACTGAAAATTTATTATAATTCATTACCCAACGATCATTGATATTTAAGCAACATATTTTTTATGCGATAATAATGTGCAATTATTTTCGTCTATCAAATGAACCAAGTTTCGATTATAATTTTAATGTACAAAGGTTTATTTATTGTGAGAAATATTGATAATCGTTGTATGTAAAGTAGTAGGTCTGAGTTCGTCACAGAAATGCATGTATTATATAGAGTCATGACTTGTTCTGTCTATGAAACGTAATTGGATGGACAATTTTATAATAGTATATTATGTAACGAGTGCGCAAAGTTAACGATTACCGAACAAGTGAGAAGTTCACTTACGAATTGGAAAACACTAATTTTGTGCACGAGTTGCCTAATTAACTATTTTCTCAAAAAAAACCTCAGTAATAAGTTAAACGAATTAAGGAAATTAAAATGAAAACGAGAATTAAATATATTTTCATTGTTGAAAATGTTATTTCAAAGGTGCATTAACTAGCTCCCGTAATATTTTCAACTGTTGAGATATCTTTGCTCTCTAAATTTCTTGCGAGTTAATGGAAAAAGCTTTAAAAACGTTCTAAAATTGATATTGCAAAGTATTTTTATTTAGAATTTGTTAAGCAATGTAATTTAAAATTAAGTTAAGATACTTCATTTCTACATTATTGGGGGAATAAGATTCAAGTAAAACGATTTCCAAAACTTAAAATTTCCATTCATTGACTTAAATTTTTCAACGTAATAATGTGATGAAAGTGTTACTTTTGTAAATATAACAGTAATACAAAATGAAAAGTTTATATACAATATGTAGAATATTTTAATTTAAAACGTTTTTAAAACTTCAACTTTCGTTGACGGACATTTATGAACATTTTTACACCGGTCATCTTAAATTTGAGAATAATAATAAAATGAAATAATTTCTGAGCGTTCGGTCAAATTATTAAGAATCAAATGAAATGTTGATTAGCGACTGATGAGTTTTGAATAAATTTTAATCTTTGATTAAGCACTGAGGATTGTTTATTTCATTATAAATGAATTGTTTTCAACGAATGAATATAGAAATTTGATGTAAAAATGACAATAAACATTGAAATTCATTGAAAAGAATTAATGTACGTTATTAGTAATTAACTTTAATTAAATGATATGTAGTAATTAAAGATGCATTTGAAACTGTAAGAAAGTTATTTTTTTATACAATGACTGACATATAACATTGTAATATTATGAAGAAAATTGACAATATTTTTAGAGCAATTTTTTAAATTATTTACCAGAGCAACATTTCTTTGATTTCGCGATGAATGATTGATGATTGACGAATGATAAACAATTGTGAAATGGACTAGGATCAAATGTTCCAAAGAATAAAATTAATAAAACATACGAATATATATATATATACACACGAAATATATATATGTATATATATACTAATTCAGTTCGTCATTTTATGTTTCCTATACTTTTTTATTTTATGCATGATTATTTTCTTAAGGTAATAATTCTTTTTTACGGTAATAAGAAAATGATAACAAAGAATAAGAAATAAATATTCTTTATTTGTAATGAAATAAATTAGTTAATTTAATTAATTAAGAAATAAAATCTACAAATAAATATTATGTATTATGTAGAACATCTTATAATGGAGTAGAAAACACTATATTTTCTTTTATTACATTACCTTCATACGAAACTAAATAAGATGATAAAAATACAAAAAAAACATTCATTAATCCAGTAATAATTCAATGTGATCTAGCCTTTAACTTATTATTAAAATAAATATCCTTGTATGTATATTTTGCAGTGATAATTCCTCACATGACCCAACTACGCTGCGTTCCTGTAATAATTCATATTTTTATATAAATAATTATAATTTTTCATTACATGAAAATAATTTTTTATTTATTTAATTTTATTTCATATTAATTCAATAATTTAATTGTTAATATTAAGATTTATAATGAATTAAAAAATATATAATTCAATAAATTAACTTACGTCGAGGAGGAAAGTTCTGACGATGTGTGACTCGTATATGAATATCACCTGTACATAATAAGTTACGATTATATTTAAATAATAATTTTAATGTACTCATAAATACTTCATAATTAATACACAGCAATCAGTTTAGTCAAAAATTTAGTCCAATATTAAATTATTATTTTCTGAAGCATTTAATATTACTAATAAATTATATGCAAATAAAAATTAATCACACTTCACACCTGAAATTGTACTTACCAAAATGAAATATAATGTAATCTTTTAAAATCCATAAAACTACTCAAGGATGTAAAAACTGGAAACAAATAATGCAGGTACAAAATTTATTAGTCCGTAAAAATCGATTATCAAAACACACTGCATAAAATTTGGTTGTATTATATTACATTTACAACGAAATGTACAAGTTATATACAAATTAGTGACATTATTTAATAAGCATTTGAACCCCTAATATAATACTAGGAAAAAAGAAATATGCTAAATTACTGTTTTTTTGTACCGATTTAAGCATATATTGGAAAAGTAAATATTTCTTCTCTTCTATAAATAATATTAAAATTTAGATATTATGTTATAGATTTTAAGTCAAAATATTACTCAGGATTATCATTTTTACTACTTTTAATAAAACTTTCAACATTTAAGGGATATTTTTAAATTAATGTTCTAAATTAAATGTTGTAAATTTTATTATTTCTTTTTTCTCAGTAAATAAATCTAAAGAAATTTATTTAATATTACTTAAAATATAAGGACTCACAAACAAATTTGATATTATATATGTGCAAATAAATAATGTATAATACGTAAATATTCCCTCGTGTAATAAAAATATATTACAAATTTTATTTCTCGACTTAATATTAAAATTTTTATCTTTTCCATCGATTACAAAACAACTTTATTTATATTAATTAATTCGTAAATAAGATATTATTTGCATGACAGTTTTGTTTACAAAAGTACATTTTAATCGTTCATAATAAATATGTTAACAAACTCATGCGATTATATACAAACTGTTAAAAATAACAAATTTATTTCATGCAATATGAACTAAAATAATACATTGCAAAGATTATGTCGTATTTTTTTATATATTAACGTGATGCCGTAAGCGTAGGTAGCGCTCTGCAGTACCGGCTTTGCTATTTATGTTAATAAAAATTACAACAAATATAATTTTGTAAAATAAAAACATTCAGCCCATTCTGCAACAATAGTAGTATATTATAAATTATATCGATATGTTTTTTAATGAAAAATGACAGCAAATTTATGGAACTACGATTCATTGTCACTCAATGTCGGTAAAAAACCGTAGTTCCAAGTTTTTATACTTTAATTATTGTCATAAAATATGTTTTTATTAACAGTAATGTTCTCCTATAACTGAAGAATGGTCTGAATGTCTTTATTAAAAAATATAATTATTTATATTATTTTAAATTGAAATGACACTAACTCCGTGACTGCAGACTTACAGCATCACCTTAATGAGGATATTTTTGATACGTAAAATACATCCATGTTTGTATTATACGACACTTTCTTTGTCGGATTTATCCATGTAACAATTTTCATTGACAAACCCAATAATTTATTCATTTATATATACTTTTATTGAGTTCGATCATTGTGCTTTTTGGAAATCAATGACATTTTATTAAAGTCAATGTTAGTCGAAAAAGTGAGCAATGAGCGGACTGCAGAAGCCTGAGATTCCCCTCTGGTTGTCGTACCTGGTTTATTAACACTATAAAATCGCAGCATGTTGCATTGCTCGCACGCGCTTATTAATGGGTGATTAGCAAATGTACACATGCTGCAAATCCAAGAAGGACCCAATGGTTCCTCTCGATCATCAACAGCAGAATTTGAACTTGTGCTCGGAACTCCTGCCACATCTCTTGATTGCCAAACTGGTGGCCTTGATGGGATAGCAGGAACCTGAGAATTGCGCTTAATCTTTTGTCCCGTGTAAATGCTTCGGTAAAACTCCTCATTTGTTTCACCCAAAGGCACTGGAAAGTATTGTTCATACTTTTATTATAATTCTCATTATATTATCAATTATTTAATTGAATTGATTATATCTTTATCAATTACCTTTTTGTTCACTTCTTTTGTCAATTTCTTTTGCAAGTCGGTCACACTCAAGTTGTAACTGATAAATGTTACTTCGCAATTTCTGCTTTAAATCCTAGGAAAAAATCATACATTGTCAATGATTTAATATATAGTTCAATCGATATTTGAAAATTTAAATTAAATTGTTTTACCGTAGATTTTAAGTCAGCTAATTCTGTTTCTGACAAACTTTTAATTTCTTGCTTCATTGCTACAAGTTTCTCTTTCTCCACTTGTAAAGCTTGAGCTAATCTATTTTTCTTGATCAGCTGTTTTTCAATGAGTTGTCTTTGTTCATCCGTTAAGGCTAAACAGTAAAATTATGTATTAAATAGATATGATTAAAATGTAACTTTTTTAATTTATTAATTTTTGATAATCAAATAAATAAAACGTTTCAATCTAAAAATTATAAAGATTTATTCAATTTCCTTAAGTCAACTAAAATAAATTAGTCCTCCTTAATTTCATTTAATAATATTAAGTGCATATCAGAATATTAATTGTAATAAAAATATTGTGAAGTTTATATATATTAGTATTTTTATTTACAAAAATAAGTTTTTTATGAAAGAGGGAGCAAAAAGAGTAAAAAGATAAAAAAAAGTAATATGTATTAGATTAATTTATACTTGACGTTGACTAGAAGGTAACGGAGTCATAAAATATTAAATAATAAGTGGAATCTTTTATGAATTGAAATTATAAATTGATTACAGTTTGTAATATATACATATTAAATTTGCATATTAAATTATTTATACATATATATTGCATATTAAATTATTACAATAAGTGAATTCATCAAATATGTTTCAGATTTAAAAATAATGATAAAGTTATATAATTATTAATAATAAAATAAAGATTTAATTTATATTATTCACAAGTTTGTCGTACTTTTGTTAGCTGAGCAAATAGGGAGAGACGAATTTGATTCTGGAAACATAGTGGGCGTAGCTGGTAAACTTCCAGAATTAACTATTGTAGCCTTAGGGGGATTCGATGGAGTTGTTGGAGCACTCATTGTTTTTGTTGGTTTTATTGATAAATTCAAAAGCCCAGTTGGAAGTCCTGTGTAATTTAAACTTATACGTATTATTATTTGTTTATTATGTTCAATAGTAAAGTTAATTACAATAAAGGTAAACATAAATGGGAAGTATCAGTTGAAATTATTTTCTCCGCAAAAGTTTTTGAAAGCCAATGAAAACTTAATATTCTTTGAAAAAAGCATTAAATACAATTTTTAAAAAGTAAATACAAAGAATAGAATTGTTCAACTATGTGATTACCTGGTGGTTTTTGGACGGTGTTCTGAATCAGAGGTGTCAATGTATTTGGTCTCAACAAATTCATAGGGTGTTTAATTCTTGCTGCTGTAATACTAGTAGGACTTGATGACCCGATACAAATTTGTAAATGACTTTGAAAGCCTCGTTGATCAAGGGAAGAAGTCGTATACGACAAACTAGAGCCTTGTGAGCAAATTTCAATTGGGACCTGAGGTTCGGACGATGGTGGCCTTAAAGTTAAACTAACTGAAGTATAACTTCGTGAATATTCTGGCTCGTTATTTTTATTAACTACTGAAATTGGTTGAGAGTCGCCATTACTGTTCCACTCTGTATCTGCAAATGTTCGTATTATAAATTTAATACTTCTTTAAGATAATTAGTATTACTTATGTTGCTACAAATTTGTTATATAACTTGGTATTTTACAGGTTTTATAGTATATAAAATAATAGATTACAGTAAAATAAAAAATGTTTTATTTTATAAAGCTTAAAATTCAATATAACATAAAAAAATGAATCTAATTTCGGCATTATATAGAACTATCAATGCCATAAATTTAATTTCATCTAAATGCTTTAATTTTAACGTCAAAGGGGTGTTTTTAGTCGTAATCATCAAAAATACAAAATTTTCGATTACAATTTTCAAAGTGAAATTTGAATGTCACTTTGAATTCATTTGAGACATTTATAAATAAATTCTTTATAAATTAAGAATTGAAATTTAACAGTACATCGTTAAAATTAAAATGACATTTAGATGAAATAAGTATATAAAAACTGAAAATTATTTTACTAAAATTATTCACAGGACTACAGGCGATATTAAAATTAACTTCAAAACCAGAAACTGAACTGTTATCCTGTGATTCTTCAATAAAGCTTGGACTAGTACTCGAAGGTGGTAAGGATGTTGGTCTCGAGGATGATGCACTCAAGCTGCAGAATGTTTCAAATGGAACAACTTTGTGGATATTAAGAGACAATGGCCTGTGTGGACGAAACTGCGATTTCTCAGATTTCTTGGAATTTTGATTCACTGTACAATGTGTTGGCATGGCATTGAGCACTGGAGGAAATTTCCCCAATGGTGGTCGAAAATCCTGAGTTTCCCGCAAAGACTGTTCACATGTTTGCCTATCAAAGGAATTCTGCAACCAAATAGTGATTCTAATTATCTTACAATTTAGAAAGAAATTGATCGAAAACCAGATTTCATTTCATTTTAATGAGCCAAGAAAGCCATGTGAATATTAATTTATATGCACCAGCTAAATATTATTTATTGGATTTATAGACAGATTTAAAATTAAATTAAATAACTTCAAATTTCAAAAAGCTTTTAGGTTTTTTTTTTCAAGTTCCAGTGATATAATTTCAGTATTATAATTTAATTAAGATAAATTTAAAATGATTTTAAGTATAAATAACTTCATATGAGTTTCTTGCTTTCAGCTATACAACATTTTTCGTATTTAGTTATGTTCAAACAATATAAATTAAAATTCAACTAGTATAATTAACATGGGATTAAATTAGTTGGTGATGAACAAAACGTATATCTAGTTTAGGATATGTGTTCAATTTTAATAGGCAGCAGAAATTAGTAGTGTAGTTGATAATAACACACAGTGTCTGTTTGGCATTTCATACTCCTTGTACCTGAGCAATGCACTGAGAAATAATATGATCAGGCAGTGCTGGAAATTGTTGCTTCAGTTCGTGAAAGAGTTGCATGATGGCGATTTTAGAGCAGTGGGAATCCCCCATTGTGGGACCCCATCCTCTTCAAAGTTCCTACCTAAGAATCATAATTGTTTTCATACATCAACCCAGGAGGAAAAATACAGAAATATCTGCAATATGCCGCAAAGCATCTATGTTGTCAAATATTCCCTAAGTTGACATTAATACAATTTATTTTATATCACATATACGAAAAATGTTTTAAATAATTAGTTATTATTTTTAATATAAATAATTACTTTATTACTTAAAATATATTTTTTATAAAACAATTCTATTTAATATTAACATGCTGTATAACAATAATAATAATAAAGATCTTGTTAAACAAGATTGAATGAAATAAATGTTACATACTTTAAAATCTTTCACAAAAATATATACATATATTTTTTTCAAATGCTGTTAAAGTTTAAAAGAAACAAGTGAACGCTTTGTAAGATTTATAAATAAACTATATTATACATTATCAAATGCAATTTTATTATATACAGAAAGTAAAAAACTGTGTCACTTACAACAAATATAGTTTAACTTAAATAAAATCTGATTATTATCCTAAAGAAAAATGCCTATTTGACGTAAATATTTAATATTATGACAAATGTGTGAGTGTGTGTATGTATATGTATGTATATATATATATATATATATATGTATGTATGTACACATATATAAATATATACATCTATATAAGTGAACTCACCGAACAGCGACCATTTGGAAATGCCTAAATGTTGCAAGATCTATGATTGAAAAATAGTCGTTATAAAACTGCGACGCGGACACTTGCTGAAAACGAGACGAAACTTTCTTGGTCGATAAAATAGTTCGCTCGTCAAACATCTCAAAAAACAAATTAAATCGATTGAGAAAATTTTGTAAAATTCTTGATTGCCAATTGAAAACTACAGTTTTCGACAATGATGATCAGCTGTTTGTTCCGAAAGCAGACTGCGTTATTCTCTATTTTAGTTACTAGTCATGACAACAACCACGTGATACAGTGTTTTATAATCTGACATTTCCTATTTCACCATATGGATTTAAACTTGATTATATTACTTAAGGAGACATATTTAATTTATTAACTTAAATCTTACGTATAATCATTTTTAATTTAACAAATAGACTTGGATTTGACTACGAATTATTAGTAAATTTTGCAAATTAGAATCCTACTTTATCGATACTGCAAGCGTTTTTTTTTAAACGATTGATTTATTATATTATATAAATATGTTTTTACCATAATCAAAGAGAAAGAATTATATTTTATAATAAAAATAATAAAATGTAGTATGAAACAATTTATTTATTAATATTGCTATTGTTATAGATTAAATAATATAATGCAATATAATATACAGCTTTTTATAGAATAATGTGGATACAATTGTTTTCATAAACTTCTTATATAAATGTAAAACTATCTATATTATGTATATAGTAATAAATTTCATGACACTTATTGTCAACGCAAATAAGCAGAGTACATCATTTTATTCATATTCAGTCTGGGCTCTAAAACATTGTAAATAAAATTTAATTAATAGTAATAATAATTTTCTTAAATTAAAATAGGGTTATTCATTACTTGATATTTCTAAATTATATTTTAACTATTTGTTGAAGAAATACTTGTTAATAAAAGTTTTTTTTGTTATAAATTTATGTATAAAGTTTAAAAATAAAGTTTTTTGAACATTATGAGCTAAGACTTATAGATATTAGAATTTTGTTATTTTCTCTATAATGCAGTGAATTGAAAAATGAACATAATTAAATACAATACCTTTTAAACATAATATTAAATATTTTTGCACTTTCTGCATAGCGTTTTTCATTTTTCTGAGATTGCTGATGCCATTTCTTACGTGTAGCAATCCAGTGTTCTCTGTGTTCATTCATCAACTGTTCTCGAGATTTCAATTGCTGTCCTTCCTAGAATATATTAAACAATTATTTAATACAATTAAATTTTTATCCATGCTAATTACCTAGAAAATTTACACTACTAGAATAAATGTTGCGTATCCTATGGATATGCTGCCTTTAAAAAAATTGTAACTTCACATTAAACTGATTTCTTAAGAAAGGAATAGATAAATATATTAATAAATTTTCACTAAAAATTCATTGTGTACGTACATAATTTAGATTAAGTTTATCAGAAACAAATGGTATCGGTGATGGAATTCTGTTTTTAGGGAGTGCTTCTTCACTGGGTAAAGGAGGGGGTAATGCTTGTACATCACGTATCTCTCCACTGCCATCAAATATTGAATTATCTGTAGGCATTTCATTAACAATTTCAGGACTAGGTGATCTGACTCTGAAATAATCAAATAATGTCAGTGTTAGATATTTTAAAATATAAACAAATAATAGTTTAACATTAAATTGTTAAAGAAAGTATTAACATGAATAATATAAATAGATTTTACTTAGTGGCAAATGCAGGATTTCTGGGTTGATTAGCCATCCATGCTCTACATATAGGATACAAAGGAGTATCTTCTTGAAATTGAGCTAAATCAACACTTCTATCAAACAGTTTCATGACGTAAGTGTGATGAAATGCAACATCTGTTTGGATTTGGCGTCGTCTCTTCATCCTACGTTGCACATTCATACTTTTGCGTGCAGAAGTGTCTCTAATTAAAATAAATGAATATTATTTTTTGTCAAATATACTCTATTGTCATTAATTTCATATTTTATTAGCTTATGTAATAGAATGTATATATTATCATTTTGAAAATGTGTAATAATACAAGAATTATATATACTTGTATAAGTAAAATGAAATATCTAAATTAAAAACAAATATACACTGTAAAATTTACGCAATATAGAAATTACATTTTCTTCGCTGATCTATTATATTCATGGACATTTTCTTCACTTGAATCTGCAGAGGAACCTGAATCTGTATGATGCATCAATTCTTTTAAAGCTCCTTTCAATCTGTCCCTTGCTACAGACACTTCATTGTCGGCTAAAAATGAACATTTTTTATTTATTATTATTATTTTTATTATTAAATTATTTTAATGAACATACTATTAATTTTAACGATAAATTATAATAAGTATTACCTAATTCATCCTTAATTTCCACCTTGATAGGATTATTGATGACAGTTTGAATATTTCTTTTTTTTCCCATCTGTAATAATATATAAATTAATAGTATACAAAAACGTCTAAATATTTAACTAAAATAACACATAATGTTTATATAAAACTATCAATTTTATCAATATCAATGTTTTTGTAAATATTTATTTTAAATTTTCAATTCATTTCATCCCATGCAAAATCCTGGGTACAGTGTTAAATAATGAGTAAATGTGAGTATTATACAAGAGTAACTGAATAAAAATTAAACGTATGCATAAATAATATTTGAGTGCTTTTAAAATTTTCCAAATATTATACTTTTCTAACATTATATTTTATGACTTATTACATTTTTCGTCCGAAATTCTTAGTCAAGTGTCTAAAGCAAGATTATGTTTACAAAATATATTTCAGCATAATCTATTTTATAAACAGTAAATACAAAATAGAAAGTTAATCAGTTATTCACGATAAAAATATTAAAATAATAAAATTTGGCCTTTATAGACACTGCAACGTCGCTGCTCTAAGGCCATAAAAAAACAAAAAAAAAAATAATAAAATTACCTTTGACGTTTACAACTTCAAAACTTCCAAACAATTGTTCGAATCAACAACTCTTCAAAAGATAACTCTTTAAAGGTTATATTTGTTAAACAATTTATTACCATCAACTTATAGATATGGACTGTCATGCGCAAAACGGTTTCTTTGTAGACACAGCAGTGTGGAGAATTCTAGGTCCGGGGGCTCGCACTTGAAGTTAGTAACGAAGCGTTCAACAGTGTTCAACAAACTGCTTAAGGTGATGCAGTAAGTCTGCTGCCACGGAGTTAGTGTTTTTGTAATTATTATTCTGTAAATGCTGATTTGATGCTTGCAATTGATTCAGCATATTTTTTAGACATAGGAAAATTGTATTCAATTAAAAAGTCTGAATTTTTAAATCAATTTTAAGCGAATTTAGGGACCGCGTTTTTTTGACACCTAAAAAACGCGGTCCCTAAATTTGCTTGAAACTAATGATAAAAATTCAGTTACATCATTGTCAAATAATCTCCCAGATTGAGAAAATGTGCTGAATCAACAACATCAATTAATTCTCATTCATTTTAATTAAAACGAATAACACCCTAATCTAGTAATTAACGCTTACGGCATCATCTTAAGGTGAAATGTCAGTGCTATATTCACGGAATCAGTGTCTTTTTATTTATAATTGTTGAAACGACAAAATTTAAAAATCGGCCAACGTACGTCCATCCTATGGCATTGGGAGAATATTATTCAGT